>JARUHE010343564.1:0-10368 GCA_031471125.1 Archaeomysis grebnitzkii | reverse complement strand
TACTATACAAGGGCCAAAGGTCGCACTTCTCATATCTCAAAAACTAGACCTGATCCAAGGAAACGGATGGTATTTTTTGATTCAGCGCACCAAAAAACCTACAAATCAGTTGAAAAACTTTCAACCCTTGAAAAAAAAATTTAAACGCAGGCCAGTATAATGTATAGAACAGATGGTCAACATTAAATAATTTGTTTAAATCTATTCTACACAGCCACTATGCTAAAAACTCAATTTATCAATTTGATTTAACTGCCTAAATACAAAAAAATCTTTTGGCACAATACCTATGAAGGCTACTAGAAATATAGGAATACATTTTTAACGGATACATAAGGCACCATTCTAAGAGTTACTCTTGACTCTTGCTGTTAGGGATTTGTGGACTTGTGTTTGCTCCCAAAATAGACTAAACATTTTTTTAGCTTTGATTTTACAGCAATAATTATTTTACATGCATTATAAATGATCCATCTTAAATAACATTCTCTGTAAATTGTAGTTTATATATGGTGATTTTCAACTTGTATTTTTCTCCAAAGTAGACTATACTTGACTTTGCGGGCATTAATGTGAAGGACATATTTAAACTGCTGCCCTCAGCCGTCCAGGGTTTGTTCTTCAAACCACATGAACAATGAAGCCTTTTCCAACTGTACCATCCCCATCCTTCACATTAATGCCCGCAAAGCCATAAACTAGTGATCACCAGAGAGTGATGTATGATTGTAGACTAAAAATATTTCTATATTATTAGTTTTAAAACAATATTTATTTAAAATGAATGAAAGATATATGCATTAGGAATGACAAAAACTAACAAAAATCCAAAATTGAATTTATTGAAATAACAATGTTTTAAAGAACCTGTTGAAATCAGAGCAATGATTATTTTAGGTCTCTAGTATAAACCCGTAGTGTTTGGTTATGTGCTAGTATTAATAAAATTTATTTAACCAAACTAATCAATCATGCAAACATTTGTAGTTTTAAACATATTTAAGAATCCTTACAACAAACATGAAAAGACACGATAAAGTAACTTCACCTTGTTTTGTGAAGTAGACTAAACATTTTTTTTTTGGTTTTCCACTAATACTTATTCAACATAAATGCAAAATATCTATTAGGAATGCTATATGTTAGATATAGCACAATATATAACAATTTTAACAAAGTGCTGAGAACAGCAATTTATTTTTGGTGAACCACTTAAGGTATTCCTTGGATGTTGTAAATAGACGAAACTCGAGATTTACTTCTCCCAAAAGTATCGAGCATTCAGTGAAGGACGTGTGCTTTTTGGATTGGTGTTCATAAAAAAGCCAGTGGATTAAATATCCACAACTGCTGTTGACAGACATTGGACAGTTGTCAATATCATTCAAGCTGCACAATAATTGATCGTCTGTTTCACATTCCTATTCTGTTGTAGTGCCATGAGAGGACTCCAGCTCAGAAGCCTGTAATGAATACGAACTTTACTATTTACTTATTAAGGTACAATTGATTTGTTAAAAGCAGAGACTTAAGGTACAGTTATGAGAGAAATGAAAGATATATGAATTAGGTACAATATTTTTTAAAGGATTATTTTCCAAACTTAAACTTTTTGGAATAACTAGGTATTTATGATGTTTATGGACTAGCATTTTTTCAAAAAATCTGAACAATTCTTCATTTTAAAATAATTATCAATCAACATAAACAAATTTTATAGGCTAGGATTGGCCAAATGGAAGATATTTTGCGTGACTCTTCAGAGAACATTTTCATCTGAATTTCTTCCAAGATCACAACTGCAAAAAAATAATTTAGTAACTCAATGAAAAAACATAATTTTCCCTCTATATGCAAAGTCATTTAACTATTGGGGCTAGTTTGTTGTGGTATGGGATATTGTTTTATTTAAGTTTCTTGACAATGTTATAGAATTTGTAAAACAATAATAGTGATGTGATTGAAATTCTTACGCCAGATAACTTAAACATCACAGACAATAAAACTAATCCACTACACATTTGTTTAAAAATTTGTATGGGTCTATCATTATTTTAGACATCCCTCAAGTGAATACATTTCTTCAGTATGTTGCAAATGTTTGAAATTTTAAAGAAGAATTCTTGGATCTGAGAAACTTACCTAGGGTGGGTCAGAACAGTGTGATGTTGTGAACTGTAGAAGGATCTTAGCATTTTCAAAACATGCCCATGTTGTTAACTACCTACACTAAAGTATTAATTTTATAAACTTGAACATAAACCAATAGTTAATAGCTAGATACAATTACCATTGCTAACCATCAACTAAAGAGGCAGTTTTAGTAGTTCAAAGTTTAAATTCTCGAACTCTGAATAACCAGGGTCAAAACTCATCAAAATAACATTTCTATCAATGTCACTCAGCTCTTCTCTCAGCAGATTTTCAATGGTTTTCTTCCAGCTGTGTAGAAAACATTTTTCTTTAATGATCGCCACCACCTGAAAAAATGTAGCCTTATCTATTTTCATGGAAGAAATACTGAAAACCCTCAAATTAGGCATGGAAAATTGTTGAAAACATTATCTTCAAGAAATATGAACATTTTTATCAAATAGATATCAATAAATGTGAAATAATAAACTTAATTTAAATAAAAAATACAATAGTAATAAAAAACTTAATATATAAACATAATTAGTACCATAGAAAACATAACAAAGAAATGAGACAAAACCGGTAACTGAATTATATTTTAAATTGGTATGTGTGTTTTTATTTCTGTGTGTATGCATATGTTTTATATGTGTGACATTTAATTGTGTGTGTGTGTGTGTGTGTGTGTGATTGATATTTTGTTCAGTACCATCATAATAAAAACATATTTCAAACATAAGTAGACTACATAAGCTGTTTGGCATTCTTATATATAAAGATGTGAACATTTAAAGGTAAATCTTTACAACAGACACACAATTGTACCTAAATGTGCAGAAACGGCATATTTTTGAATTCACAACTTGGCAGCATGTAATGGAACTGCTTATAAATAAAAATGTTCAATTTTTTTTCAAAATTCTTAGAAAAACTTCAGAAACAACTCACTTAACCTTACCTAACCCAACTCTCACGTACATACTGAGTGTAAATATACAAACAAGAGGGTCATTAAAAAAACATTGGCAGACATACAGTTTCGATTTGCGATGTATAACAAACTATACTTAATTTGATATTGTATTTATTTCAATAGATTTTAGCTTAATAAACATATTTCATCATATTACAATTTTAATGAAAGATATTTTTGTAAAAAAAGCTCTAATGAAAAATTACAGTGAAAGTTCAGAAAGGTTACACGAAACCGTACAACAAATGGCACATCTGGCATGTTCTTGGTCCCCAAAGGCTAATCGACAAAAAAGCGGTATAAATAGAAACTCGCGCCACTTATGTACCAGCAAATTTGCTGTCGTTAGCAAATATGGCAACTACATTTTTTCACCCTACAATTACAATTAACAGTGATTTCTTCACATTTTGCTTATGTTGCTCGTTCTCTCTTAACTTTAATGTTATATCTTACGTTTCCATGTTATATTCTCATTTTGCTTACTCTCTCGCCATTTTTCATGTTATTTCATACGTTTAACCGTGTTTTATTCTCATTTTGCTCGTTCTCTCTTAATTTATATGTTATATCTTACCTTTAACCATGTTTTAGTCTCATTTCGCTTACGATCTCGTCATTTTTCATGTTATTTCACATATTTAATCGTGTTTTCTTATAATTTTGTGATGTCACACCTGGGTAACGTCATATTTTCAAATAGGACTTGGGCTACAAACTCAGGTGTGACGTCAGAAAATTAGAAAAAAACCACGGTTAAATGTATGAAATCACATGAAAAATGACGAGAGAGTAAGCGAAATGAGAATAAAACACGGTTAAACGTAAGATATAACATACAGTAACTAGCTATAGATGACCTGCAATCTCGCGTGTCTATAAGTCAATAAATGTTTATTTTATGAAAAAAATGATTCCTGTTAATATTGGTTAGATGGCCATTATAAACAACTTTGTTCAATAAAACTTTCTGTAACTCTTCAAATAAAAAACTTAAAACTTTTGCTCAATTTTTTTAGAGTCCAAAAACTCTTTTTTTGATTATGATTTTTTTAAGGTACAGTAGGTTTTTAAAAAAAATACTCCTGGCAATTTTTATTGGTTGGTCATAATAAACAACTTTTCATCAATAACTCTTTTTGTAACTCTTCAATTCAAACTAAAAACTTTAAAATTTTTGTTTAAAATTTTTTAGTTAAAAATTGAGGGTTTTTTGGTTATAACTCCGTAAATGTTAATTTTTGAAAAAAATATTTATAACAATATTGGCTGGAAAGTTAAGACAAATAACTTTTGTTCATGGAAGTTCTCTGTAACTCTTAAAATAAAGTTGTTTAACACTAATTGATTTTCAGGTGCATACGACGACGACGACGACGACGACGGAAAAATAAAACCTATATAGAGATGTTTCCCTAACGGAACGCTCGATAAAAATGAAGTAAACTAAGATAGGGTTGATAGTATAAAAAATCTCCCTTTGAAAGAAACAATACAAAAGTTATCAAGTGAAGCAAATTGTTAAGAAAAATAAAATCTAGTGGAAAAGTTTTAAGATATAAAATGTGCGATAGATCAATTGTATGCCAAAGTATTAGCAAAGAATTGAATTAAGATCAAAACACACAATATGAATATGCTGTTAAAAAAGTACAACTTCCAATATATCAAAAAAGCCATTTTAACGAACTTAGATAATAAGCTTTAGTAATGTTGTAACAAACATTTCAATAATAACCGATTAAAATGTTTTTGTCTTTATACTATAAGAACTTCAAAAGGAAGAAGATGAAAAGATTAAACAAGTAAATGAATTCTAAAATTGATATTAACTACATTAGGATACAACGATAGCAAAGCCTCTAACAGGCAAATGAGAAATCACTTGACCAAAAAACTTAATAGACCAGATTGAAATCTTGAGAAGAGAAAATAAAAAGATGAAGTTAAGATGTGATAAAACCTCCAACAAAGAGCAAATGAGGAGGTGAACAGAAGCTTCAACCAAACGGGATATTATGTAGTAATAATACTACATTTATTATATTAATGAATGTATTTAATAATAAATCAATTAAAACGTAACAGTCTCTTATTAAGACTGTTACTAATTTTACATTTCTTGGTTGTCTTGAATAATATATTATAAACAACTTGCTCAACAGCAAAACTGTTCTATTGATTCACTACTTCAAATAATTTTAAGAAAATATTTTATTGTAATAATAAATAATAAATCATTGTTCTAAGGAACCTAGAACAAACAATAAAATACAGTTCTAAGGAACATAAAATAAACAATAAATTATAGCTCTAAGGAACTTAGAATAAACAATAAAGTATAGCTATTAGGAACTTGGAATATATAGTAAATTATAGCTGTAAGGAACTTACAATAAATAATAAATTATAGCTGTAAGGAACTTACAATAAATAATAAATTATAGCTGTAAAGAATTTACAATAAAAATTAAATTATAACTGTAAAAAACTTACAATAAATAATCAATTATAGCTGTAAGGAACTTTCAATAAATACTAAATTATAGCTGTAAGGAACTTACAATAAAAAATAAGTTGTAGTTGCAAGGAACTTGAAATGTATAATAAATTATATCTGTAAGGAACGTAGGATAAATAATAAGTTTTTTTTTTGTTTTTTTTTTATTATAGAATATTATACAGCACATTAGGTACAATGGCAAAGAGCGCTGTCGCCAACCGCATCTGGTGTTCCCAGACGGTCACCCAACCAAGTACTAACCAGACCCAACGTTGCTTAACTTCGCTGATTATACGGGAAGCGTGTTTCAACGCGGCCAAGGCCGTTGACAATAAGTTGTTGCTCCAAGGTACTTAAGAAAAAAATAAGTTGTAGCTGAAATCAACTTAATATAAACAATAAATTATAGCTGTAAAGAACTTAGAATATACAATAAATTATAGCTGTAAGGAACTTAGAATAAACAATAAATTATAGCTCTAATGAACTTAGAATTAACAATAAATTATAGCTCTAAGGAACTTAGAATAAATAATAAATTATAGCTCTAAGGAACTTAGAACAAATAATAAAGTATAGCTCTAAGGAACTTGGAATAAATAGTAAATTATAGCTCTAAGGAATTTAGAATAAACAATAAACTATAGTTCTAAGGAACTTAGAATAAATAATAAATTATAGCTCTAAGTAACTTAGAATAAATAATAAAATATAGCTCTAAAGACCTAGAATAAATAATAAATCTTAACTCTAAGGAACTTGGAATAAATAATAAATCATAGCTCTAAGGAACTTAGAATAAACAATAAATTATCTATAAGGAACTTAGAACAAATAATAAATTATAAATAGCTCTAAGGAACTTGGAATAAATAATAAAATATAGCTATAAGTAACTTACAATAAATAATAAACTATAATTCTAAGAAATTTAAAATAAATAATAAAATATAGCTCTAAGGAACTTACAATAAATAATAAAATAAAGCTATAAGGAACTTAGAATAAAGAATAAATTATTGCTGCAAAGAACTTACAATAAATAATAAATTATACTTGTAAGGAACTTAGAATAAACAATAAATTAAAGCTCTAAGGAACATAGTATAATCAATAAATTATAGCTTTAAGAAATTTAGAATAAATAATACAGTATAGCTATAAGGAACTTAGAATAAACAATAAATTATAGCTCTAAGGAACTTAAAATAAATAATAAAATATAGCTATAAGGAACTTAGAATAAATAGTAAAGTATAGCTATAAAGAACTTAGAATAAAATAATAAATTATAATTCTAATAAATTTAAAATAAATAATAAATCGTGTCAACAACTCCCATTATTGGCATAACTACATAAATGCTTAAATATAACCATTTATCGCCAGCAATTCTGTTATAGATGTTAAAATATTCATTTATAACTATGTGTGGACTAACAAATTGACTTCATGTGTCCAATAAATAAATTTATAGCCTATAAAAGAATCTATAACTATAAAAGACGACGCTTAAGACCCAAATTCTATATTAAAACAAGTTAGCCAAACTTGCTATAAAAAGAAACTAAAAAGTCTATATCGAAACTGTGTCAAAATTGTTTACTGGAATAGATTTTTAGACTGTTTAAGGGAAGATATAACATGGCCGAAGTATCTTTATGGAATTGAATTCTAATGTTGTAGCAAAGTTTATATGTCTGTTTATAGACCGCAAGACAGTATTAATGTTTATAACATCTGTAACAAAAGACCATTCATTAGTAACACCAAAGTTATTGGTAAACTTTACAATAATGAATATTGAGTTCACTGCAATAATAAGTGTTAAGTTTATAATTACTTAAGTTTATTTTGAAAGAATATTAAGGTTTAGATTTTTATTTAACTTTAGATTTGGGTTTATCTGTCGATTTATGTTTTTCTTTAGATTTGTGTTTACCTGTTGATTTATGTTTTGATTTAGATTTGTGTTTATCTGTTGATTTATGTTTTTTTTTACATTAATGCTTAACTGAGTTTAAAAATTAGTTTAGCTTTCAAGATAACTCATTCATTGTTATCAAATGTTTCAACATTGGCGTTGAAAATAAAACAGTAAATTACATTATGGATACCATTCGCAAAGAAATAAAAGTAATAGAATAAATGTTATAAATAAATTATAAAAATTAAGTAAACAAATTATACAAATTAGATAAATAAATAAATCAAATAAAAATAAATAAATTTAAAAAACAAATTAATAAATAAATTAAGAAAATTAAACAAACAAATTAATCAAATTAAATAAAATAATAAAATAGAATAGATATAACAAACTAAATAAATAAATTAACGAAACAAATTTAATATATAAATTAACGAAACAAATTTAAAATATAAAATAATCAAAATAAAAAAATAAAATAAAATAAATATAACAAATTAAATAAATAAATTAACGAAACAAATTAAGGGAATTTGTTATAACATGAAACCAGCAACATTGGTTTGAAGGTTTACATTTTTTCAACAACTGCAAATTAATAAATTGAGCAAAATTGCCAAATAACAAAATCTGGATCTTAGAAAGTTTTATTAGGAAAAACTTTTTTCAAATGAAATTATTGAAATATTTCATGTTAGAACATTTTTTATTCAACAGTTTTATTAACTTAATAGTTTTTTTTATTATTTGTTAGTACTTTAAAGTAATTACTATTACTTTAAAGTAATTGGTAGTACTTTAAACAATGTTTAGTACTTTGAACTATTTTTCAATACTTTAAAGTAATTGTTAGTATCTATTAGTACTTTAAACTATTTATTAGTAATTCAAACTAATATTTAGTATGTTTCAGTAATTCAAACTATTTATTAGTAGGTACTTAGACAATATTTAGTACTTTAAACTATTTATTAGCACTTTTCATTAATGTTTAGTATGTTTTAGCACTTCAAAATATTTATTAGTATGTATATTAAGTTAATGTTAGTACTCAAAAAGTAATTGTCAGTACCTTAAGCTGTTTATTAGTACTTTAAAGTAATTTTTAGTATTTTGTAGTACTTTAAACTGTTAATTAGCACTGTAAAATAATGTTAATGGTTTAAACAGTTTGTTATTAGTTCAATGTAATTTTAAGTATGCTTTTTTTTAAACTGTGTTCATTAGGAAGTAAAATTATGTTTATCTATAAACTTTAATTGATGCCAATCATTGTTTTCATCTGCGTATTTTACGTGTTTATTTGATCACTTTGTATACTGAGCTTAATTAAATTATTTTCATTATTATAGTTCACCCAAAATAAAGTCATGCTAATTCGTCTGGATAATGACAGCTAACTGAAAAATCCATACAGACTTAAACATCTGACAATACAAAATTACATTACGGTTTAAAAAAAACATTAAGGCAAAAGAATTTGCTCATAAAACAATACCGGAGTTTTGTATGGTTATGTATGGGCAATTCACCTGAAATACGGTAGATATATAAGGTAATGATGCCATATCTCAATCTTTGCTGTGAGTATCTATTAAGGAGTGTCACTCTAGGATAAACCTCCTTCCCCAGGTAGCGAAAAAGCTAGAAAAGAAAGGCATGTCTATAGTGATGCTCCACTAGGACACCAGAGAAGAACTGTTTTCTAATTGAGATTTTGACATCAATTCACTCATTATATTTAGGGGTGTTGCTTTTATTTGTAAAAAGGTTTGCTTAATAAAAGTTATGTTAGTACACAAACTAAAAATGTACACTGGTGTAATTTTGAATTTAGGAACTCAATATATACAGACAAATAGTATATTCCTGGTGTATACAGCAGTACGTAAACAGCAAAGTAGTACCATGATGATACAAGTTTACTGTCTGTCTAGTTTCATTCTCATTTATAAGTCGTGAAACACAACCATAATATACCCAAAACAAAAGAATACTTTGTATAAGACATGCAGACATTTAGACCACAATGATTATGCGTTAAATGCATTTAATTCAGCAAAAAACATTCACTTTGCACAGAATTGTGCTTAATGCATGGGCATAAAACAATCCATTAGTACATACATTTTATAACTCTGAAAATTTTATAATGTTTAAATATAGTGTATTAAAAAAACTATTAAGCTTATGATATAATTACAAATAAGTTGACTAATCTTATTGAATTCAGCCTAAACAATATTATCATAAACATTTGATAAAATAACTGATGCAAATTAAATAAATAATTTATAAAAAATGTTTGGGGTTAAAATGTTTATTCTTTTTACTTAATCTTTATAATTATAACCAGAAGCATTCGACCTCATTAGATACGCTTCTTTATGAGCTCTTTTTCTTGGGCTTTTTATTCTAACTTTAATGCGTTAGTCAAACAAAAGAGTCTTTGGATTAAACCTTCTCTTGTTTTTGCTACATTCACACTACGACAGATGAGTTTAGCTGTTTTTAGCGGCCTCTTATGCACTATCGCTCAGCAAATAAAAAACCCATTAAACTAAAAATTTATGCAATTAAAATTATTTTCTGGTTATTGTAGAATATTAAAACAGAAATAAACTCGTTTATACTTTTTATATTTATAAAATATATATTTGCATGTGTTTCTTATTTTTTAATACATCATTTAATTGAAGTTTATATCAATACTTGAAGTAAATTACAAATAAAATAAATACTTCAATATAATGTGTATAAATATGAATGTTTAGAAATTAGAGAAAAACCTTAATTCTAAACTCCTTCATTAAATACTACAATTGC
>JARUHE010343553.1:0-10368 GCA_031471125.1 Archaeomysis grebnitzkii | reverse complement strand
CACACACACACACACACATACAGACACACACACACACACACACACATACACACACACACACACACACACACACACACACACACACAAATGACCAGACATGCAATGCAATGAAACACAGTTAAATATATTTGATAGTGACTGTTCTTTATCAATTCAGACGACCATACTTTTTAAAGGTTTGAAAAACGTTAATAACATTTTTAAATTTTTTTAATTCGAACTTTAAAACCTTTTAAAGATTAAATGGACTAGATTTTGAAATACAATGGTGTAACATATTTCTCCAACTTATGAAGATATTAAGAAAATATTTACATCAGGCGAGCTCAGCGCAGGTGAATAACATTGTCATGGCAGTAAATTAAAAAATATTCAAAAAACTCTGAATTGCCATAAACGTAAATTGTACCAATGTGATACGATTTCGATTGAATCCCAAAAGAGTGTGCACTGTCAATAAAGGTTAGTCAATATGATGATGTTAACTATGACTAGCTTGGACATAAAAGTTAGTCAAGTGTTTTCAGTGTTTTCTATATGGATACTTGAAGAACCCTAGGATAATAATTGTTTTCAATGCTAACTTTAACGTGTTCTAGTTCTTATGGCAATACTTATTCATGCAAGAAAGAGTTAAATAGATAGAATAGGCTTTTGAAACGGAAGTTCGGCTCTTTTGACTCCAGATGGGCGAGGTTTCAACGAATTTCACGAGTGACTAAAATCGAGAAAAAAGATCCGCCTCAAAATCATAACCGATCTTGTCACGATTTATTAAACTCCCGAAACGTCTTTTTCATCGATGATTTTCTATGGATCATTTTTGACGTTTTGATGGAAATTGTTTTTTTTATTTGAAAAGTAATTTTTTCAAGAACAATTTGGTTTTGGTTTTGATCAATCTTCTACAATTTTTTTCAAAATTTTTTTTAATGGTCAGATTATTTAATTTAGAATTTACTTTAGTTTAAATGAATGATTTTACTTGTGTATCGAGAGCTAAGCAAGGCTTTAGACTATATTATCATCTGGATATGTTTTGCATTCTTATTAGCATTGTTGTTTTTGTACTTGAATTTATTTTCATAAGTATTTGTATCATTATTATGTAATTATTTTTTATAATATTTTGCTAGAGCTATATGGTTTCTAATGTTAGATGTCTAGTTTTATTATTTTTTGTCCTTATACTTTATACACAAATAAACTACCAAAAACAAACATAAAACATATTTTTGCTATAACTTTTTTCCACTAACAAAAATATAAAATGAATACAAAATGTAAAGAAATAAAATATGTATATATGAAATGAAAATAAAGAACATACTTTTCTAAACTGGTATCACTAAGGATTTTTTCGTCAAAAAAGTATTTACTTATTCAAACAGACATTTTATAAGAAAGTTTAAATTAATGGTTAACCGAGATTTTTATTTGAAGGCTTAGAGATAAGTTTATTTAAAATAAAATAAAAAATTGGATATTTTAAGGTAGAATGTAAAAAGGAATTTTTTGCCAAAAAATTATATTTCTTCAAATAATAGACATTTTTTGAGTTTTTAGATTTAGCTAATATATTACCAAATGACCAAGGTTTTTATTTGAAGGTTTAAAGATAATTTTATCAGCAACAAGTGAAAGAAAAGTGTTAATATATTGATATATAGTATTGTATTGAACAAGTAAACAAAAACTTTTTGAATATACAAACACAGCTTTCAATGCGTAGCATTTACTTATGCCTGTTCTTATAAAATATAAGAGGCCTACAATAGCTAATAAATGGCTTGTTAAGGCAAACCCTTTCACTAATACTCATAAAATCATAATAATAAGGTAGATAATATTTTAATATAATATTCAAAATATTCACAATGTTCACAATGTTCACAATAATAAAAATACTAATAATACTAATAATAATAAAGGCAACATCAATAATAACAACAACAAGAACAACGACAGCACTAATTCCAAAAGAAACACACCTTATGGAACATTCTTACACCCATAAATAATTTCCGTCTCATCACATTGGAATGAAAAAACATTTTTTTAAACGTGGGCCAAAACGTAGGCGTTGTAACGTTGGTGTGAAATAATTGAAGGTTGACATAACAGATATTAAGATCATATTTCAGCACCGTTATCCCTTCATCATATTGTTGATCATATGATCACATAATCACATTATTGATCACATGATTATTATTGAATGTTGCTCTACCAACTAAAATACATTGAGATTCGCATTATATGCAATAGTGATTAAAATCCTTTTTTTTTGTAATGGGCAACCACTTGTATAGGACAATATTTTTCAAGTTTTTTTTAAACATTAAAAAAATTAATTGCAACAAACAGTTCAATTGAGATAATATTTTGGTATGTTCTGCACGGCTGTGTTTGTTTTTATCTTTGTTTTCTATGTTGATATTTGATATAAAAATACTTTAAATTTACTCTCTTTAATCTTAAATTAAACTGTAAATGTGGTTTAAAACTCTCATTTCAACTTTAATTGAAAAACATTTGTAAAAAAATTGGGCTATAAGCAATTAGGCCAAGAGAGGGGTTTTATTTTTGAGAGAACAAAAGTTTTTTAATTTGGATAGGTGTAAATTAAATGTTTTTTTTAGTTCAAGATAGACGATTGATTTTCAATTTAAGATAAATGTTTATTTTCAATTTAAAGTAAATAATAATTAATTTTTAATTTAGGATAACTAATTATTTTTAATTTAAGATAAATAATTATTTTTTATTTAAGATAAACAATTATTTTTAATATAAGATGAAGAATAATTTTTTAATTTAAGGTAAATAATTATTTTTATTTTAAGATAAACAATTATTTTTAATTTAAGATAACCAATTATTTTTTGTTTAAGGTAAATGATTATTTTTAATTTAATATAACGAAATTATTTTAATTTAAGATAAACAATTATTTTTAGTTTAAAATAAATAATTATTTTTAGTTCAAGATAAATAATTGTTTTTATTTTAAGATAAATAATTGTCTTTAAATTAAGATAACCAATTATTTTTAATTTAAGATTAATACTTTTTCTTAACTTAAGATAAGGAATATTTTTAATTTAAGATAAATAATTGTTTTTAATTTAAGATAAATCATTATTTTTAATTTAAGATAAATTATTATTTGTAATTTAAGATAAATAATTAATTTTAATTTAAGATAAATCATTATTTTTAATTCAAGATAAATAATTGTCTTTAAATTAAGATAAGAAATTATTTTTAATTTAAGATTAATACTTTTTGTTAACTTAAGATAAGGAATATTTTTAATTTAAGATAAATAATTATTTTTAATTTAAGGTAAATAATTATTTTTAATGTAAGATAAATAATTATTTCTAATTTAAGATACATAATTATTTTTAGTTTAAATAAATAATTATTTTTAATTTAAGATAAATCATTATTTTTAATTTAAGATAAATAATTATATTTTATTTAAGATAAATAATATTTTTAATTTAAGATAAATAGTTATTTTTAATTCAAGATAAATAATTGTTTTTAATTTAAGATAAACAATTTTAATTCAAGATAATTGATTATTTTTAATTTAAGATAAATAATTATTTTTAATTTAAGATAAACAATTATCTTTAATTCAAGATATATAATATTTTTAATTTAAGGTAAATAGTTATTTTTAATTTAAGACAAATAATTATTTTTAATATAAGATAAAGAATAGTTTTTAATTCAAGATAAATAATTATTTTTAATGTAAGATAAACAATTATTTTTAATATAAGATGAAGAAACATATTTAATTCAAGGTAAATAATTATTTTTGATTTAAGTTAAACAATTATTTTTAATTCAAGATAAATGGTTATTTTTAGCTTAAGGTAAAATAATTATTTTTAATTTAAGGTATAGAATAATTTTTAATTTAAGATAAAACAATTATTTTCAAGATAATTAATAATTTTTAAGATAAATTAGTAATTACTTCTAAATAATTAGTTTTAACTTAACATAAATAATTGTTTTTAATTCAAGGTAAATAATTATTTACAATTCAAGATAAATAATTATTTTTAATTTAAAATAAATAAATATTTTAATGATAAAAAGTTAATTTTAAGATGAATAACTATTTTTAATTACATATAAATAATTGTTCTTAATTTAAGATAACGAATAATTTATTGTGTAATATAAATAATTATCTTTAATTTAATATAAATGTTTTTTAAGGTAAAATAATTATACTGTATCATATAAAATACAATATGTAGGATATAACATTGCACTCCATAGAAAATGAATTTATGTACCATTTACCCAAGAGAAACTCTTTATCAAAAATTATAGTGAAAAGGACAAACTTCAACACCCGACAATGTATTTCCTTGCAGTCAATAAAAGGGCTTACAGTCATCCGATGTTGTATTAAATTAAGTAACTTGGAAACTCGCAAAATTCAATACTTCAATCCAGCACTGGGTTATGTGTGGGAAGGAAAATCTTGAGCCAATTGATAAACAACAAATCTAATATTGCAGAACAATGAAAATATTATGGATATTTATGTTTGGAAAAAAAATCTACAAATGTTTGTGTTGAAAATAGTTTTTAAATTCGAATTTCTTTAAAAGAAAATTAATGAAGTATTTAAAAAATAACCAAATTGATTAAAAATGAATTTTTAATGAACCTACTATTAAATTGATATATTAAAAAGGGAAAAACAGATACATATAATAAAGAGAATGGTGTTAAAAGGCTTAACTCAATGAAACTTATATTATATAATTAAGAGCTAATAATGTTATGGTTAGTGTTATCATATGACCATACAACCACACTAAAAGCGTAAAACACTGTGGTTATTTTACCATAGAATAAGAACAAGTAATTATAAATCATATTGAGATGAGTGTTAAATCTAATTAAGTATAATTAAGTGTCATTTAATAAGTAATTGGTGGTTAGTACATTAATTAGTCAAATATTGCAACTGTTCAATTATTTAGTGGCCTTCATAGTGCTAGTAAGTATATGATTATTCAGCTTACCTTATAACATCGGTGATACATACATATGCATAATGGTTTATTCTATTTTATGTAACACCGGTGATACAAATCAAGTTATTTTTTTGTTTTTAATATATTTATACAGGTAAATATTTGCCAGTATAAATTTATAAAAAAAAAATAATTTGATTTTTATCACTGGCGTTAAATAAGAATGAGTAAGTCATTAGACTTTTGTATCACCGATGTTACAAGAAACGGTTAAAGTGTAATTAGCATATCTACAATAAAAAATATTTTATTCAAAAGCAATTGGATCACATACAGATTATACTGTTTAGCCGGATTACCTAAAATTATTATGTTCGATTCGATTTTTTTTTCAATGATCAACATTAAAAATTGATGATTTAAATCTCACTCCATTATTTGGAGAAGCATCTTAACCAGCTTTCTCAAATGGGGAGTCCAAATTCGAATTAATCCAATGAGAATTTAATAATTACAAATTTTTAGAAGGTTGAATGTTTCAAAAGTAAGAATCAAATGCGACAAAAAGTTGGAGCCCTTTACATACATTTATTTCAATTTCAATTTCTTTACATCTCTAGAAAATAGCACTTATTTATTGTAAAACAATAACCAAACCATGGTACACTTTTGCATAAGGAAAACAGTCTATCGTGGATCGCTGGTCAAAATGGTTATGGATAGAAAACATAAGGCAAGCAGGAATTTCACTCAGTATAATTTTCATAAATTTATACCTTAAAATTGTACGTTCAAATTTAGTTACTTCAAAGCGAAAAAGAAAATTTTTACAAAAAGAAAAATTGAAGGATTGTCACTCCTATCCTTCCGTTATACTGATTGAAGAGAAAATGCCTGATACCCTACATCTTCCTCCCACTTGACCTGCGGTCCGACGAGGTTTTCCATAGATGACGTTACCTATAAAATATTGGTTCATATTACCGAAATGGACTTTTATTCTAGAGTTTTTAGCAAAATATAGCTTGTATAAAAACTATAATATGATTAAATACGTTCATTAAACTACAAACTACTGAAATAGATGCAATATTAAAATAATTACAAGAACAAATATATGGCATATCATACGTCTGGTTGTGACATCACGCTCGGATGATGTCATATGTTGAAACAAGACTTAAGCTAAATTTACTCCTTAAATAGTGTTTTTGGCCACCAAAAACCATTTAAGGAGCAAAGTCAGGTTAGGTTTTGGTTTGGAGGTCACAATAATGCTAAAATTTACTTAAATACTAGTTTATGTAGCCCAAGTCTCATTTGAAATGATGTCACAGCCAAACCAAATGATTCTTTTCATATGCAGTTTTCGTACAGGAGGGGCTGCGTTAGTAATATTTACCAAAAATTTTCACTTATCTGAAATTATAAAATTGAAGAATCTGATGAATGTAAAAATAATATTTGAACATATTTTTTTTCTTCTTTACTATTCTTATATTTAGATAAAACTTTTAGATTGTCACATTTTATTCTCAAACATGTGAAAAAATCTCAATGTTTTTTATATTTCCTTTAGTTTCTGGTAGGCATAATTTTGAAGGAAAAAAAGTGTTTTTTGACACTTTTAATTACATAACTTTGTAACCAGAATAGATGGGCAAAATGGCCGAAGACAAGTTTTTTGCATTGAATGCTCTATAAAATGATTTTTTATTTCCAATAAAAAACTTTTTAAACTTTTGCTCAAACATAATCAAGTAAAAAAGGCAGGTTTTTTGATTATAGCTTCGTACATGTCAATTGAAAATGAAAATACTTTTCTTCTTCATTGGAATTGTGGAAAAGTAATTGCAATGAACAGAATGCCACCAATGTAAGAATTAGACAGTGTCTGCAGATGCCTGGATTAGGCTGTCAGATTATATACTTTAAAATGTTGCCAAATTGGTCGAGATTTTTCATATAAATTATATAACAATCTAAAGTCATTTTTCGACCTAATTGATGTGTATGCTTAGGTTATGGAGCCAGCATATGGCACTTGCTCCAAGCCAGGGTAAGCTTAGCATTTGAGATTTTAAGGGAAAACAGCCAAGTTTAAATTCCTAATGAATGGCTTGGACTCACATTGATGTGAATGACATTAGTTCTCAGGCTATCTTCTTAACCACTCAGTTATCATATCTCAAAGTCTCATAAAAATATGTTCATGAAGTATTTGGCCAATTAATGCATGCTATATATGATCCATCCGAGAATAAAAAGGAATGCAGTGATTATGTTATATAAGTAATAATAATATAATTATAATCCATTTATTTCTGACAAAAAGGTTGGTTGATGTTAATAGATTTTGTCTTAACTTCCATGTTGTATTGTTCATTTACTAAAATTAGTTCTTTAAGTTTATTTGTTAAAATATATTTTATTTGCTTAACATGTTTTTGTTTGCAGAAAAAAATAGTAGCAGTACATGAAGATAAACTACAAAACAATATTCAAACGGATGCAACAGAAAACGTTGAACCTGAAAAAGATGAACTTGAAGATTTAAGAGACAATGTTTTTGAGCTGCCTCCAATGACGAATAACGTTTTTAATGTTCGTTGGGAACAAATTATGGACAAGGTAGGGATTCGTTTATTATCGAGCATATGAATGAAACCTGAATATGTAGTTTGAATTTATGTTGTTGGTGGTGGTGGTGGTTCATGTAAAGTAAATGTGAAAGCTGGTTTCTACGTTTATCCCCACAAGGAAACTTGGGTGTAAGGAGATTTTTCATGATTCTGTTCCATTGTTTCTCAAATTTCCTGTCATGACCAAATAGTTTCTTGTATTTCACAAATTCTGTTAGGCAAACCTTCTTAAATTAATGATTCTTTAGAAAGAACTGTGTGTCTTAAATAATTGTAGAACTATGTCAAATATAGTAGAAAAATTCATATCGAGATTGCAATTATCTGCAATGCCTTTTTTCCAGAACTCCTTTCATAATTGTATTTGTAACGGAAAAACCAACTTCTTAAAGTTTCTTGAGGAGTCAGAGTTTTGTTGAACAAAAAAATGTTTGCAATGAAAATGTAATCAATACTACCAAGAAGAATTTGTAATAAGTTAAATATTTGTCAAGTTATAACAAATTCGTTCATAGTATTTTGCCCCTGAATAAAAATCCACAACAAGTTATAACCAAAAAACAAGGTTTACTTCACACGAGATTATCGGCCTTCTATGGCTTAGTTATATTGCTGATAAAGGAAACCTTGAATGGTCCTGCCGTTTTGCGGTTCAGCAGTATAAAACATCTTCCATATCGCTATTAATTATGCATTCTTAACTTTTTAAAGGAGTGGCAACACTGATGTCTGATATAACCTACATCTGTTTAAATTGAGTCTAGATTTTGTTTGCACCATCGGTTATTTTTAAGAGATGGCACAGCAAAAAAATGTGCAAAGTTTATAAAAACTAAGGACTTCATTACTAATAATAATTCTACAAACAGGTGATGGAAGGAGTGAAGCAAAGTAAAGCAGAACATAGAAATGAATTTGATTTCACTCCTTTTGTTGGGCCTGTGTATCAATCGACACAAACGTCTCGACCACCAACCAGCGGAGGTAAAGACTGTGTGCAGAGGTTGAAGAAAATGAACATACGAAGAAATAAGAAAAAAAACAAAACAAAGGATGAAGTAGAAGTTCCACGAATTGATTTTGAAATGGAAGATTTTGTTGAAGAGTGGGAACATATAAATAAAGAGTTCGATGAAGTTGATTTTGACCGATATAGATAAAAAATAAATCTTTTAAAACTTTGTTTTCTGTAAATGTATTATAAATAAATTTGATCTGTTAAGTTCTTTTTTAAAAAAAAATGTAAAATATTAACGTTTTTAAATGCCCAAGTTTAATTAAAAAGTGTTTTCTTCTGTTCTCATGTTTGATAGTTTACAAAATTCGCGAAAAAACTTAAGTTTTGAAGCCCTTAACATACTGTGATGACCAGAATAAGACCAACTGTGGGTGTCAGTGGGCCAGTCAATAATATTTTACAGGTAAAATGCAAAACTTTTTCAACTGCTCTTTTCAGACATCCAGAGTTTATTTGTGGAATTGTTTCATTGGCTGCTGAAGCTATAATAAATTTAGCCTTATTTTTGAAGAGCAAAATCTTAACATCTAATTTTCATGTTAGTTTGAGTTATTATTGCAACTAACAAAAATTGAAATTTGGTGTATGCAAAGTTATCCAACATACCTATCTAAAAAACAGCTTAAAACTCCGAAGAAAAGCCCTCCAAGCTGAAAGTTGTTTTCGGGGTCTCTCATTTTTAAAAACGAGAAAATAGGTGTAGCTGAACTAAATTAAGTAGCTCCGAGACCATATGGGGCGATTGGGGTGTATAGATCTAACTGATACTTAGAGCTTCCACACTGTTGAGTGTCCTTAGCTTTTCATGTTGGCCCAATTTCTTGACCAAACATGTAGTAAGCTACATAAAGATATTCTAACTTTGAAGTAGAAAATTTATGTTTTGAATAACAAATTGATAAAAAGTGAATTGCAGAATTGAAACAAAAACTGTGTAATGCTTGTATGTTCTTTCCCAATCGATAGTTTGTACCATATTTTCATGTTAATGCATAGGCTACCTTGGCTTAACCAAAGACCTCAGAGGATAGTTTAATATTAAAAAATATCAAACTAGCTAAATTGTTATTTTAAAAATCATGTGATAGAAAGCCTTTTCAAACAAAACTAGTTTAAGTATAGATTATCATGTAATGTGAAAATATGATTTTGATGTGCTAAGAATTGTTGCCAAATTTAATGTTGAATTCGAAATCGTAGGTAATCTAGCTATGTTTGTGTTCTGTTTGAATTAAATATTAGTACATAAAAAGCAGACAAAATCACCATTGTGGCAATTGAATCATTGATAGTGATAAGTGATGGATGCAAATGAAAAGCAAAACTATGGTCTGTATATACATCTTTATTGACAACGTTTCGCAGATCAAACAGTCTTCATCTTCAGGTAAGGTACATCTGTTAAAATATTAACACATATATAAGTAAAAATACGACATAAAAACATTTAAAAACTGAAAAGTAAAATGACCGGTTAAAAATTATAAGTAGTGAAAAAAAACAAGTAAAAGGGTAAAAAACATAAAATATTGTGTTGTGAAAGCAAAGAAAAATAAAAGTTGAACATTAAAAATTTAAAATCTTAAAAAGTTTAAAAAAGTTTTTAAAAATTTGCTCGTGTCTTATTTATAAATATACTTGTGAGGATTGCCAGTCCTCGTACATCGGCAGCACTGCCAGACAACTGCGA
>JARUHE010343552.1:0-18454 GCA_031471125.1 Archaeomysis grebnitzkii | reverse complement strand
ACGAACAGTCATCTCATTTTTAATGAATCATGTTTAAATAACAAATTGTTGCCAATTTACACAAATATATATATATACGTATACTGTACATATATATAACAAAATTTTGAGCCATAAAATTATTTAAGTCGACTAAAGATCAACTTAATAAGAACATTACATTAATTGTAAATCAAAGGTTCTTACTAATATTAAATCATAATCCTAAAATAAATAAACAATTCAACAACTTCAATAGCATCTGAGAATTACGTAGCCATTGAACCGATTATGCCAACCTAAGATCCAACAACCAACACCTTATTCAAAATGTAATTGCTTTTGCTAGATGTGTTACCATTTGCTTGTAGCTTCAAATTATTCTAATTTTCTATTTAGTTATAATTTTATTTGTATTTTGTATGTCTGTAACTTTAAGTAAAGAAACCCCTTCAGCTGAGAAAATGCAAATTAATAGTTCTAAATTCTTTTGTTCATTAACGTAAAATAATAAAACATTAATATCAACAATATAAATATTTTTGGTTTACTTAAAAAACGGATATAACAATAAAAATGGACATTTTCATAATTTTCTATTGAACAAAACTCTACTTCATAAGCGATACAATGTTTGTTTTGGATTAACGCTCCATGCGTATTTTTCCTTTTGTGCGAGTTCGAATCCTCTACAATCCATAATGTAGTGAAACGTGGCGAACCACTCTTACCAAATATGCTAGGCTTACTCTGGCCAGGGGGAAGCTCCATATATCGGTTTCATATCTTAAGGTTAACTTCATTTGTTGTGAATGGTGGAAATAAAGTTTGAAGTATAGAAGATGTGATTGTGAATCGCGAGAAAATCAAAGCAAATAAACTCACTGTCACTTAGTTTGTATATTTTATGGTTTTTGTTTTTGACACGTTTTCTCCAATGTGAAATGAACGAATATTTTCTTATTGCATTTTTTTACATTATTTTATACTTATTCATGATTTGGTAGATAACAATAAACATTCATGGTTTAAATCGTATTCTATGATTTAAATAAATCTCTTACCAACTAAATAAGATATAAATAAATATTAAAAACTTTTTTTAATATGAATATTAAGTATAAAATGAAAAACAGTAAAAATAGTGAGCGTTTCATAACAAATATTATATTTTTTAATTATAATCTATGGACATTTATAACAAATATATTTTTTAATTATAAGCTATGAACATCTATGAATTAAATTTTATTCTATCATTTCAAGAAAGCTTATCGGCAAAAATTATATATAAATCATATAAAAATGTTTCATTTCTAAATTATAAATATTAATAATAAGAAACCAGTGCATAACATAAACATAAAACCTCTGTTTCTTAGGCCTAGTTTATATTGGACATACATACCCACCAATCACAGATGATTCACAGGTATTGGTGTAACCACTTGTTATGATGTTATATTACCCTGAACTACGTCTTTCCACTTCACCATGACGACCATTGTTATAGATAAGAGCTGTTATCGAAAGATAATTTCCTCCTTGCCTCACTGATGGTCAAGTGCCTTAGGGTGAAGAACCAAACGTCATTTGTTTTTGTTTTTGAAAATCTGTTTGTAAGATCTGTGCGGGCATAACAAGAGTCAAACTTTTGCGTTTTATCAACCCCTTTAACTACAATAAAGATTATTTTAAATTTAAATGTATTTTAGTACCAAAGATGAAATTTAAATGTATTTTAGTACCAAAGATGAAATTTAAATGTATTTTAGTACCAAAGAGGAAATTTAAATGTATTTTAGTACCAAAGATGATAATATTAGTCAAGCTTATATGTTTTTTAAATAAATATGTGTTCCTGTCAGCCGTACAGAGCTCGCTCTTAAAACTATTGTTACCAGGAGTGGAATAATTTTTCATTCTTTTTTATTCATGTAATTCAAAGATAAACATTTGGGCAACTTATTTTTATGTTCAAAAAATTTTAATCAAATATTTAACTTACATTAATTGTCATTTTTTCTACGAAAACATATTTATATTAGGAGAAGGGAGAGGAAAAATCTTTTTTGTTTCCATACTTTTTTCCATTGAATATTATTGATAAATTATTATCGTGTTTTCAATGATTTTATGGTATTTAAATATTTTTTTACCGTCCTTTACACACCACAGTTCAACTTATAAATTGTATCGACAATAGCACAAGTGAGGTGAACTTTATATTATTTGCATGTGGGTTAGCTCACTTGTGCTATTATCGATACATATGCTGTGCGGTTTTAATTTTTATTATTCACACTTTGTTGTCTTGAGGAGGTACGTACCGGAAATGTGCAATAAGGTTCGTTTTTAATACAAATGTTAATGTAAATCAAAGTTTACGATCAATACCATGTATATAAACCCATTACATAAGGAACCAAAACATTATCATAACAGTTTTGTTAAGTATCTTGGAAAATTGAACATAATTCTGCATGGTATCGTTACCATAAATACGGTAATTACCGTACCACATGTCAGTATATGAATGATACACATAACAATAATAATACTTGACTAACCTTTATGTCTAAGATAGTCAAAATTAATATCATTAAATGGATTAAACTTTGTGTATGTTTTTTGTTTATTCAATCAACCTTCTTGTGATTAAATCAAAATCGTATCATATTGGTACAATGTGATATGATTTTGATTGAATCACAAGAAAGTTGATTGAATCAACAAAAAAGTTTGTACTGTTAACAAAAGTTAGTCATTTTGATGATGTCAATATTGACTATCTTAGATATAAAAAATTAGTCAAGTGTTATCAGAGCAGCCATGCTTGTAGTAACAACTACTTAGACTTGAAAGGTTAAATTTATAAAGCAAGAATGATTTATCTTTGTAAAATTTTCTAAATATAATAATAATATAAAAGTTTTACATTTTTTTCTATTATTATTTAGATATATTTTTATTTCTCTAAGACTTCTAGGATCTTATGGAAAAAAAATTATCAGTTGCGTAAGAGTTATAAGTGTAACCGAATTTTTTTTGGTAATTTTAATATAATGCCTAAAACATTTTTGAGAGATTCGTGTTTCTTAGTGTCTTATTTTTACATCGTTCATATGCCCTTCCTCCACAAACATCGATGCTATTGAGTCGTAAACAAAAACATTTTTATCTGAAATACGCATCGAGATAAAATTCTATCAACTTTCAAAATAAAACACTTTTGATTAAATTTTTTTATCTTGTTTCCTTGGTACAAACTTTTCTACTTGGCGTTTATAGCCTTGGGATAGAATAGGCATGATAATGCTCATTGACCCCCCAACACCCCCCCCTCCGGGATTATCTTAAAACAAACATGTTTTTACAAGTTTGTCTTAATTAAAAACCATAGGCAAGCATCACGTACCCACAAAAAGTGGTTGTTTCAGGGTTTTTAAGAACTTGAAAAAAACTTAATTGTAAATTTGTAAGGAACCTTTTAAAATCATTCGCCAACGAACGTTCTTATTAAGTTTGTCATAAACTTGTGGTATATGCATCTTATAACAAACATTCATATTAGGTTTGTCACAAACGTGTGGTATACAGTATGCACCTTATAACAAACATTCATATTAGGTTTGTCACGTTAGTAGTAGGATTGTTTTGTGTTTGGTGAACAATTTTATTAGGTTCCTTAACAACTAATAATTAAGGTTTTTCTTAAGTTCGTAAGGATCTTGAAACAACCCTGTTTTTTAGGCGTACGTGATGTTCGGAGAAGTTAATGTTTATTTCAATATTAATATTACTACTACTGCCACTAATAATAATGACAATTACGTTAACTACTAGTGTTAATCATAATAATACTATTAGTGCTAACAATAATAGTAATTATCATTACGTACGAATAATAATGATCATTAAATAAGTACCAGTGTTAATGATAGTACTACTACTATACTACCAATAATAATACTCATTTTAATGGCAGTGTTAACAAAATGATCATTAAGTTATTATTGGTATTAACGATAATATTAAGAACAATAATACCACTACTAACACAAACATCATTGTTACTGTCATAATACTAATAGTCTGTATCGTGTATTTTAGTATAATTTTATTTATTTCTAATTATCATATAATTAAACTTTAATCGTATTAATTGTTTCAAATGAAGCAAATATTATATACTATAGCTAAGTAAAAGTATTTTTAGCTTATGTAATAATTTTTACTTTTCATTATATTATTTTAACATTTCATTTCCTTCTATAAAGACTATTGTTTTGTTTAAAATTTGTATTCACAAGAGCATGAAAGCACAATATTGAAGTTTATTTTTATTCATCCGGGCTTATGTATGTCTTTATTATAGTCTATATGTTGTTATGCGGTTATTACAGAATATATTAATGATTATTAATTTGGACATGCACATTACAGTATTTATACATGAATGTAATAGTTAGGCTACATTCTAGCAGCCAACCACGATAATAATGTGTAGAACTAAATATTTATATTTTATAATGTGTATTTCTATAGTAAGTTAACACTAATAAAACACATACAATTCGTTTAATTAGAGTTACTATAACTACCCAATCAGAGAAGAGGCGAATAAATTAAATATTATTTAAGCTCGTTGATTGGTTAGGAGTTTTGGCGCACTTATGAGGTAACTTCAAAAATAATATGTCTAACATTTGAATGATTATTGTCATAAGAACTAAAACAAATTGAAGTTTGTATTGAAAACAATGTCAATGGAATTAATAGGAATTATTTCAAAAGAATTGACAATATCACAAGTGAGGTAAGCTCTATACTATTTGAATGTGGGTTACCTCACTTATGTTACTGTCGATCCAAACGTTACTATATAATCGAAATTAATATTCATTAACACTTAATTATAATATTGAGAAAAATTAAAAAACAAAACATTTTCTTAAAACCGTAAAATAATTTTGCAGAAAATACAGAAGAAGAATTAGTCGGACAGGTTCTTCAGGAGTGGAGTCTCAGCTGACAGAAACATTTTGGAGTTTCTTAAATTTGGCGATAAGTGTTGAAGAGAAAATTGGATTTTTGAAGCTCATTGCAACTCTGCTATCCGATGTCGCTGTACTTCTAGCCTTACCTGTCATCATCTTCACATATATTGGTACGTGTTTTGTTCGTTTTTGTTTGTGTTTGTTCATGTTTTAAACATGTTTTGTTCGTGTTTGTTCATGTTTTGTTCGTGTTTGTTCGTGTTTTGCTCGTGCTTGTTCGTGTTTGTTCATGTTTTGTTCGTGTTTGTTCGTGTTTGTTCATGTTTTGTTCGTGTTTGTTCGTGTTTTGCTCGTGTTTGTTCGTGTTTTGCTCGTGTTTGTTCATGTTTGTTCGTGTTTGTTCGTGTTTTGCTCGTGTTTGTTCGTGTGTGTTCGTGTTTGTTCGTGTTTTTCTCGTGTTTTGTTCGTGTTTGTTCGTGTTTTTTCGTGTTTGTTCGTGTTTGTTCATGTTTTGTTCGTGTTTTGTTTGTGTTTTGTTCGTGTTTGTTCGTGTTTGCTCGTGTTTGTCCGTGTTTTGTTTGTGTTTGTTAGTGTTTTGTTCGTGTTTGTTCGTGTTTTGTTCGTGTTTTGTTTGTGTTTGTTCGTGTTTTGTTCGTGTTTGTTCGTGTTTGCTCGTGTTTGTTTGTGTTTTGTTTGTGTTTTGTTAGTGTTTGTTCGTATTTTGTTCGTGTTTTGTTTTTGTTTTGTTCGTGTTTGTTAGTGTTTTGTTTGTGTTTGTTCGTGTTTGTTCGTGTTTTGTTTGTGTTTGTTTGTGTTTTTTTCGTGTTTGTTCGTGTTTTGTTTGTGTTTGTTCATGTTTTGTTCGTAATTGGCTCACAATGTAGTCAGAACATTATCCTCGTACGTGACATATACAATTATCTGTTTTATGTTCTTATGATTATGTGTATCATTATCATTGTGTTATAGTTGATTGTTATATATAAATACATTTTAATAGCCAACTAAAACAAATTTGGTAAAAAGTTTTACAGATACTTAGAGATAAATATATATAAGTTTCCAATAAAATCTTTTTATCTCCAAATAATTTTTAAAATATAAAATCCAATGATAAATGATAATAATTATCGATGGTATAAAGTATTTCGTGGATATAATGGAAAGATCTATCATTAGAATAGATAATCGTCTATACTGCAAAGACAAACTTTAGTCGGGAATGGGCCAGGGTATGGATAAAAATCACGTTCACTGCCTAAATTTGAACAACAACTTCCGTTCCATTGTAATTCCCAATTCAAGTACTGACTAAACCCAAATTGACTTTTATACAAATTACTTTTTATTGTATGAATATATTATAATCAATTCCTCCGATATCTCGATATAAATCAATAAAGTTATTGAATACAATAATGTATGACATGAACTCATAATGAAAAAATAATAATGTAACAAAATAATAATAATTATCATTATAATATCAAATCTGAAATTAATTGTATTAATAAAATAACAATAATATAAAAAAGAATAATAAATAATACTAATATTAATAATAACAATGTTTTGTTATACTAATGATACAAATGATAATAAAAACATTATTACTAATATTAATAATAACAATTGTAGTGATAACAATAAAAATGATAACACTAATAATAGTATTAATAACGATAATAGTACAGTAATAATAATAACAATGAAAAATAATAATAATAATATTAATAATGGTAATAATAACAGTAATAAAAACAATAATAATAATAATAATATTAATAACAGAAATAGTGCTAGTAATAAAAATAATAATAATAATAATATTAATATCAATAATAGTAATAGTAAGAAAAACAATAATAATATTAATAACAGAAATAGTACTAGTAATAAAAACAACAATAATGATAATGTTATTATCAGAAATAGTACTAGTAATAAAAACAATAATATTAATAACAGAAATAGTACTAGTAATACAAAATAATAATAATAATAATAATATTAATATTAATATTAATAATACAAATAGTAATAAAAACAATAATAATATTAATAACAGAAATAGTACTAGTAATAAAAACAACAATAATGATAATATTAATATCCGAAATAATATTAGTAATAAAAACAATAATAATAATAATAATATTAATAACAGAAATAGTACTAGTAATAAAAACAATAATAATAATAATAATATTAATAAGAGTAATAGTACTAGTAATAAAAACAACAATAATAATAATAATAATAATATTAATAACAAAAATACTACTAGTAATAAAAACAGTAATAATAATAATATTAATGAAAGTAATGTTAAAGTACGAAATAATCAATGAACTCAAATCCATAATGTCAAGTGAGGTCGTACAAAATGTTGGAAGTCACGTGACGTTCAAATGTATTTCTTTCAACACGATTTGCAGTTGATTAATATTTTATGGGCTGGGCTATTGATTGGAGCAATTAACTTTCAATCAGCTGTTTTCGGATCCCAAAATAATCTTCATGAGCTTTTCAGCCCTATTAGTTCTTTATTCAAATCGAGCCTGCTCACCCCGGCAGAGAGAGACCGCTGGATGTTGACAGGAGAGCAGTGTTATCTATAAGGCATACTATGTTGAAGCATAGGAGTCCACCAATAACAGGGGAACACTCAAAATTTTATTTTGGTTCATACTAAAATTTTTCTGGTAAGATGCTATGACTTTCTTCGAAACTTTCGCTACTCAACATATAAATTGTACGAAAAGGGATTTTGAGGGCTACAAAGAGGATCAAAGCCTTTACGCTTGCCATGACCTAATAGTGCACTGGTTGCCAAGATAATGTGGGTATTCATCTAGTGCGGACAACACTAGCCAGGATAAGGTAGGTATTCATCTAGCGCGAACAAAACTTGCCAGGATAATGTGGGTACTGATCTAGTATGAACAACATTTTCCAGGTTAATATGGGTACTCATCTAGTGTGGACAACGTTTGCCAGGATAATGTGGGTCCTCATCTAGTATGGATAATATTTGCCAGATTAATGTGGGTACTCATCTAGTATAAACAACACTTGCCACTAGATGAGTATGTGGATACTCATCTAGTGTCGACGACACACGCCAGGATAATGTGGGTACTCATCTACTGTGGATAACACTTGCAATTCAATGCAGCGCAGTATTTGAACAGCTTATATTAGAGTATACACTTAGGTATGCGTATAACAGTGACTCTTGAAAGGATGTGGATAATATAATATTAAAGTTTGAATCACTAAAATTGTCATTGCTATCATTACCATTGTCATTATCATCACAATTGTAGTTAGCCAATGAATACAAATGTATTTATCGTTATTATTATTAAAAGTAACACCATCATAATATTTTGCAGGCTTACGAATATGGCGTCGTTCCGTCCAATGGTGGGTGTCGTACCAAAGGAGCGAAGACCTGCAGCTTCATCCAATCACAATCCAGAACACACACGCAACTCAAACGCCATTTTCCACCATCTTGTTTTCTCTCACAGGAACGCCATCTGTACAGTACATCAGGAACCAGATCTGGGTAAGATTTTATCAAGCTTAAGCATTGATTTACGGTTGCATAAAACTTGATTGTGAATAGTTTGAGGAGAGAGCTCTGGGCAGATGAGAGCAGCAGTTGAAATTTTATTCACATTTCTGCCCGCAATCTGTTAATTGGGTTAGATTGTTGGTCTTTTAGTTATATTTTTAAGGTTCTGTAAATATCGTTTAATAAGATCATAAAATAACCTTTATTATGAGAAAATATGAAGGTCATGATACGAAATGAAAAAAGTGGAGACAAATAGTTAAAAAATAGACACGCTCATATATCGAAAATCGAATATGGCAAAAACGAAGATCTAAACGCAGAGATAAATATTACCCTTACGGCCTTGATGCATTAAATTATGTACGAGTTTAACACGAGTATATACGATCTTGATGCATTAAATTATGTACGAGTTTAACACGAGTATATACGATCTTTCATACAATTATATTGCATTGCTTGTACAAACTGTTTCCAAAGTTAATATATTCTGAAACGCCTGAAACAACAAATGTTATATTGAAACTTTCGACACGTTCCATTATCATTCTTAACTATCTAAATAACTACAATAAAAATCCTGAGTTATGAAGTATTGGCTGTTTCATAACTAATGGAGATGCGGTATCTTACGAAGACAGAATACCTGGACAGTTTTCTAAGATTTGAATTTTAGAAAATGAGTGTCTAAAATTAACATTTTTATTCTGTTCGTTGTTAGAATAAATTTGGTTAATACAGCAATTTTAAGTAAATACTACATATCAACCAACTGTAAGTAAATACTATATATAAATCAAATGAAAAAAATAAAATTCAGATAAAACACTTGATATAAGTTTCATGGTGTTATGTATGAAATACACACATGTAAATTGTTGCCAGAGTTGCTATATGTACCATACTATGACATTTTTCTTTATTTATTAAGTTTTATTAAAACTATAATAAAAATTAAATCGTTGGAGATACAAGTGTCCTATCTAGTATTTTCACAAAGATTACTTGCTCTACAGCTTGAAAAACTCTATAAAAAAGATTATACAATTTTCCCTAATTCGTGTATGTCATAGCTAATTTTCATAACTCAGGATTTTTACTGTAGTACATAAACAAACTCTACGATCTTATAGCGGAGGCCTTTATAAGCCATTGCTCTGAATTCAACAAGTCCATACAAAAACATTGTTATTTCAATAAATTCATATTTCAGAAAAAAAAATACTTAGAATTTATCATTCCTAATGTTATACTTTTTATTTCTGTAAAATGATCATTGCTTTAAGCTCAAAAATAAACAAATATTTAGTCTACTTTTGAAAAACAACAAGTTCATAAACATCATAAAAAACAGTTCTTTTAAAATATTTAAGAGAAAAATAAGTATTTAAGATGTATCATTCCTAATGCGTATATCTTTCGTTTATATTAAATGGCCATTGCTCTAAAATCATAAATAATACAAATGCTTATTCCAAAAATTCCTAACAACAAAAAATATTATGTGACACATGTTTCGTGTTTAACGACAGTAATGAAAGAACAAATTAACATATTACATCAATGAACAAAATGTTCAATACAGTTTCGTACAGTTTATCTTATAAACCAAACTCAGCAATATCAATTGTAAAAACATATTTTATTACAAGTTCTAATATTTATAGTTTATACTTCAGAATTTTAAATTAATAAAAAATAATACAAAATAATATAATAATAATATAACGAAGTATTAAAAAATAAAACAAAATAATGTTATATAATATAATATAATAACAATAATATAACAAAATACTATAAAATAAAATAATAACATAATATAAAATATAAAATAATAATATAATAAAATATAAAAATAATAATACAGTATAAAATAATAATATAATAAAATATAAAAAATAATAATACAATATAAAGTAATATAATAATAATAATATAATAAAATAATGTAAAATAAAAATAATAATATAATATGAAATAATAAAATAACAATTTAATAAAATAATAAAAACAAAATAATATAATAATAACAATAATATTAATATAATAATAATAATAACAATAATATAATAAAATACTATAAAATAAAAATAACAATGTGGAATTTCCATTTAAATTTGATGCAATACTTTGAAAATGTATTTAAAAATTTAATGAAAACAAAGACTTTGTTTGTATAAACAAAATTATATTTTGCAAAAAACGTGAATGTCGTTAAGTTGGTTTAAAAACCAACTTAACGCCATTTTTAGCAAGGATTAAAATGCTGTTATTGTAAAGGAAAAATTCAAACTTAAATCTAATAAATTGGCACACCATTTATCAACTAAAGGACAAAATGTTGTTTTCATGAAGATAAAATTAAGAAAACCTTCCCAACATAGGCAATGAGAGAGAAGGGGAAGGATGTGATAATAGGAAATAGGATAATGATAGGAAATACTAAAAAAGGGAATAAAGGAAGAAATAAAAAATATCTTAAATATTTTTTGAGTTCACAGGGTTGCAAGAAAAAACCTAAAAATCAACAAATCATTGATTCAATTTCATAATAATGTCTTGCATGTGAAAGATTATAAAAACATTTTCAAAGTAGATCTTTATGTTTTACATTCTTGTTTTTAAATTTATACATTTTTGAGTCTCACACTCTGTTCTTTAATGACCCTATTATTCCCATTTACCTGTACCTTGTACTACTGCCCAAAAAATATGAGTTCTTATCAAGTAAATATTTATTTGAAATACAATTTTAAATTATTTAATTAGTTTAATAAATAAAACTATATTAGGTTTTTATTATTTATTGTTTAATAGCAATATTATTATTATTATTATTATTATTATTATTATTATTATTATTAGTATTATTATTATTATTAGTATTAGTGTTAGTATTAGTATTATTATTATTATTATTATTATTATTATTATTGTTGTTATTATTATCATTATTATTGTATTATTTATTATTTATTATTTATTTTAAATACAATTTTAAATTATTCAATTAATTTAATAAATAAAATTTGATTATGTTATTTTTATGTTTTGTTGTTGATGACGGCTCATATTTCTTGGGTGATGTTACCATTGACAATAAATTATTATTTTATTAAATATATAAAACAATTATTATTTTTTTACTTATATATTTTTTTATTTTAATACTTTAATTTTTTTATTTTAACTTTTTAAATTTGCAGATGTTAGTGGAGGAGAAGGACGACTCCGGGAAGCGAATGTATCCCAACCTGAAGAATGTCCTGAAGGAGGTCTACGGCTATTACATGTGGGTGGATTGCAAGGAGTTCAACTCAGACAACCACGTGGTACAAGCACCATGTCACTACCAAGGCCGGTCGGTCTCCAGTAGAAACATTCAGGTAATTGTTTTTTACTCTTGCCACTACTCTACTACGTGCGCCTCATAGGTACATCTCTGCCATGTGCGTTTCATAGATAATCTCTATCATGTATATTTTCTCGCTGAACGATGATAACGCATTTTACGTTGAGCAACTCGGTCAATTCAGTGTCGGTTGTCTCCCTAGGAAGAGTTACATCAGACATGGCCAGGAATGAAAGCAAATTAAAAAGAACCTCTCAATCGAACCATCTCTAGATATAACAATTGTATATTTCCATAAGATCGTTTTTTACAGTAAACTTTATAAACTCACCATCTGTACTTCCCAAAACCTTCAAATCTTTAAATATCTTGAAAATATACAAACTAAAACGTGTTAAATGTGTAAACAATAATACAAATTTGCATTTATAACAACGGAGGATCAATTTAAACTATTTAAGATTTAAGAAATCTAGAAAAATCTAGTTAAGGATTTATGAAACCACTGAATGCCATATCTTTATTTGTATAACAGATGTTATTTATATTTTCACTTTCACATCTCTCCTTATGTCGTGCTCATACCATCTGAGTATTGCCTCCTGTGTCTTCTCTGAAAAACCCGCCATCTTCACCTTTCCTCTGATTTTGGCATTGTTAATTTCACTTTCGTTATCACGCAACACATCCATCACGGCAATACATTTTGTTATTAAAATTTGTTCTAATAATATATATTAATTGTTATTATTACCATTAATTGTCATCATTACCATTGATTGTCATCATTTCCAAGATATGTTATAATTATCATTAATTCTTGTCATTACCTTTAAACATCATCGTTCCCATTATATACAATTATTCCCATTAATTATTATCGCCCACATTCACTTCCATTAACCATTAACCATCATCACCCATTGCAGGAGTACACGAGCGAGTTGTGCAGTGAGCCCCTCCCCCCTGACCTTCCCCCTTGGGTGGTGGTGGTGGTGCAAGGTGTGGACGAGGCCGGACCAACCACATGGCTCCTCATCCGAGCCCACCATCTGTTGGTCGACCAGATCTCGCTCCATGACCTCTTCCTCACCAAGTATCCCAACCCTTGGTCCGCCAGCCAGCGAGACCTGTCAAAAACGAAAGACAACGCTCGTTGGCAAGCTATGTTCACGGCGCCGTCGGCTACACTGAGGCTTTGGTCCATCACTGCCAAGGCTGTTTTTAGGTGGCTGGGAGAGCCATTCGAGACCGTGACAGTGCTGTCCATGCCTATGGTGACGGGTATGGCCAAGGTAGCCACGGACCTATACACGACACTGGCTTATGAAATGCTGTTTGTCAAGCAACAAAAAAACATGTTTTTGTGCGTTCTACAGTTTGTTGACGTGCTATGCCATTTGCCAAATATTATACACAATCAAATATTAAACATTTGGGATGTGTTTTGTTCTTTTTTTAATAATTTACATGTGAACAATGTTATTAAGTGTACAAGAGATACTATTTTCTGGTTTTTAAATTGGATCTTAAGAGGCATTTTTTACTTAAAACAAGTTGATGAAAACTACTTCAGCTTAGTCATGGACTCCATCTACGAAACCTACTGGTCGGGCAGAGCCATTTTTTCTCTGCCGCGCTTGGTCATGAAGGAAGCCATCACCATCTACAAGACGGAGGCGCTGCCCAACTGGAACAAGCAGCGGACCGCCTCTCACAAGAGCAAGATGCACATCTCGTGGAGCGAGGGAGTGCCCCTGAGCAGCGCTTCTGGGGTCAAGGGCATCACAGGCGCCTCTCTGTCATCGGTGCTTCTCACAGCCACCACGGGGGCAGTGAGGGACCTGATCAGGGCGTGTGGGACTTCTCCACCCGACTCCGTCCTCTGCACTCTTCCCCTCTACAGCCCCACCCACCGGAAGGAATCCTCATACGGACTTCTGCCGCTGGCGTTGCCCACGGGATCACCCTCCTCCAACAGCACCCTGAAGATCCTCGAAAAGTCCCTGAACGAGATGAGGAAGTATCCAGAGCGCTATTTGGCCTCGCTGTGGCTGACGCATAACTTGATGGAGTTTCTTCCTAGGTAAGTTCTCATCTTTAAGGTCACAACAAATGTTTTAAACAATTAATTAAATTTTTTATTACACTTTATGAGTACTCATAAATCACTAAATTTTTATGAATGGTAACGTAATAGTCCATAAAATCAAACACACAATTTCACGAAGATAAGTTTATTTTTATAAACAAATATTTCCAAATATAGTAGAAACTAGTCCATATTAAGGTCAATGTCTGTGTGTATGTAGGTGGTCAAGTGTGCATGATCTTGCATATGTGCATATACTTCATGGTGTACATTTACAAGGGTGAGTGTGTACCCGTGGACGTGTGTTTAGCAATTATTATGAAATAAAATTTGATAACTTAATTTATCTATATTTACATTAATTAAATTTGTGACAAACGTGATGTCCTCTTCTTTTATGTCTTTCTCACTCGTTGACCTGTTTTTTCTACCTTTTCAGATGTTTTCGCTCCAGATTATACTCTCGGCTCTCAGCTGTCCATCCTCTTCTACTCACCAATCTAATCGCACCAAAAGAAACGGTTCAGCTATGGGGATTCGATGTTTCTTCTGTGATGTACTGGAGACCACCGCAGCATCATGCGGGTAAGGATTCTTTGCCACGTTTTCAAAAACATTTTTATGTAATTGCGAATAATTGTGTCTTTCATTTACATTTTAAGGTTTAATAGTCCTTAGACATGGTTTACAACATTTAATTGGGGCTAGATTACCTTATTAACAATTTAGTTAGATGTTTACGGCAGTCTACGTGATCGACAAGATATGTAACATACAATTGATAATGTCAGCTTAAACTAATAACTAGTAATCTGTTCCTACGTCATTCCCATGCATACTTCATGCGTATCAAAAAATGTTTTGAACTTTTTCAAAATGAGTTGTGCTTAAGATTTTATCGCCATGTCAAAGAAACTTAACTAACTTTGTCAAAGAAAAATGTTCAGGTGTGTAAAAAAAATATTTTTCAAATTTTAAATGTTTGCTAACTTTCCAGCTGTGTCGATCTGCGTTTCGACTTATTGCGGGCGAGTGTCGACTGGCGTTTTAGCCGACGCTTCCCGGGTGCCTTACTCGCATATTGTTCCTCAATCGTTCGTGACTCACCTGAATGAGTTGGCCATCGATAGCGGAGTCAAGCTGTGAGTTGTTCGAAAGACTTTCGTTACTTTTGGTTGGTCTTGGTTTGTAAAAAAGTTTCGCCATTTTACAATTTCTTTAAAATTATAGGTTTTATAATTTCTTTAAATTTATAGGTTTTATAATTTCTTTAAATTTATAGATTTTATAATTTCTTTAAATTTATAGATTTTATAATTTCTCTAAATTTATAGATTTTATAATTTCTCTAGCTTTATAAACTATATAATTTCAACACTTTTATATTTTTATATTTCCTATAGTTTAGTAATTTCATAGTTTCCACACCTTTCATTAGTGCCTTACAATGTTTATAGTTTTTATAACTCATATAGTTTATTTAATTTTATCAGCTGAACTTATAGAAACTTGATTAGCTGGAAGGAAGTAATTTTTGTAACAAGATTTTCTTATGACTTTTCAGAGAAAGAAAAATCATTCGGAATCGGTCACGAAATAACTCTCCAACCTCCACCCCGTGTCCAACCCCGCCAGCAACACCCAACATGGCGTCCAAGTTCTCTTACTTGCGTCACTTGACGTCCAACAACAACAACAACAACAACAACAATGCATTGTTCCACGAAGACAAACTCATTTACAACTACATCAACAAACTCAATCCGTGCGGGTACTCGTCGAGAATCACAAACTCGATCTTCAACAAACTTCCAACCTTCCAATTGGCGCCAACCACGGTGTCACTTCGCGACGAATCAGAGGAAATTATTTTGTCGCGTCGAATGACTCAGTTCAAGAGAAGAAAGAGCGACATCAGTCGAAACACCTGGACCATAATAAAAACCGCCTGCAAAATCTAGCGAAATCTAACAAAAGCTAGCAAATTCTAACAAAATTTAACATAAATCTATCGAAATCTAACAAAAGCTAGCAAAATTTAACAAGATCTAGCAAATTCTAGCAAAATCTAACTAAATCTAGCCAAACATAATAAATTCAAGAAAAATTATACAGGGCATTATAAATTTCAGTTCAGTATGTTGTAAAATCAATGTTTTAATTATGTGTGTGCGTGTATGTGAGGATGTGTATGCGTGTATGTGAGGATGTGTGTGCGTGTATGTGAGGTTGTGTGTGAGTGTATGTGAGGATGTTTGTGGATATTGATGGGTGTGAGTGTGAGTGTGGGTGTGTGAGGGTGTGAGTGTGAGTGTATGTGTGTGTGTGTATGTGAGGATGTGTGTGCGTTTATGTGAGGATGTGTGTGGATGTTGATGAGTGTGAGTGTGAGTGTGGGTTTGTGAGGGAGTGAGTGTGAGTGTATGTATGTGTGTGTATCACTAAGATTTGGGAACGAAGCAGCCCAGTGTTTGCATTGTTTAAATGAGAAAACACGTGGTTCCCAGAACGGTCATAGGCTATACAAAATGTATAACTCCTCGATGAGTTCGGGAGCGTGTGTTCAAAAAACCTTCACTGTAAATTCAACCTCAATGTATTATTCAATGGAACGATGTATTATTCAATGGAACAATGTATTATTCAATGGAACGATGTATTATTCAATGGAACAATTTATTATTCAATGGAACAATTTATTATTCAATGGAATGATGTATTATTCAATGGAACAATGTATTATTCAATGGAACAATGTATTATTCAATGGAACGATGTATTATTCAATGGAACAATGTATTATTCAATGGAACAATGTATTATTCAATAGAAAAATGTTTGGTATCAAGGATAAAAGTGTTGAGATTATATGGACTGTTTTTAGAATTTATTTTAGTTCGAAATCGAGCGTTTATACTAAATCTTGTCTATGCAACTGCATATCTTATTTGACCTTATATATTTATGACAAAATACTATAGACCAACATTTTTTTAAAGTCTTTTTGTTAGACAAATTTTTAGAACAGAAGGAAAAAAAATATATTAAAAATTGATTTCGTACTCAAATTTTACTCTATGCTAGACAAAATAATTTGTTTATATTAATTATTTATTTACAAAATAATATTAACAAGAATAGTCTTTAATGACTGTATTCATTATAACTTTATAGTTTTTTAATTGACTTGGTTTTATAACAAGGAATGAAAGTTATTTTAAATACACATTTTATGACTTTCATATTGTAATACTAATAACATTGAACAATACAACTTTTATATTAAGTTTGTTTTAATAATTAATAAATATTATTATGTTGAAGTTTGATATTATTTGTATTTATATTTTTATTTTGTTATTTGAAATTGTTCGTCATACATTATTTGCAGAAATTATATTTGCATAATTTTTTTCTAGTCAGTATTTATTTTTAATGATAAATTATTTCTTTAATAAATATATTGTTAAGTCTTTAACCAAATTTATTCGTAGGTTTATGCATGGCCAAAGGTAGAATAGATTCGGCAACTGAGGAGAAAGGATAAAAGATAAAAAGAAACAATTAATCCAATGTCCTTTGATGGAAAAAATATATAAAACCAGTTTGATGGAAAGGGAAAAATGAACAATTAATTCATTGGTTTTGACGAATATTGAAAACTAAAACAGTTCGTCATACTACAAGTCTTGTAAATTTATTTTTTACATATGTTGTTATTTTGTTACTTAATAATGTAAAATAAATTCTGCGATTGTAAATATATTAATAAAGTATGTTTCATTGTTTACATGTATATATGAAGTCAAAAATGTGATATATTCAAATTTAAAATAATAATAAATTATAAATTTATAGAATTTATGTTCATTAACCAACAAGGAGTAAAATAAAAGTTATAGTTAAGAACCATAACATTAATTAATTCATTCATTCATTCATTAACCAACAAGAAATACAATTAAGAACCATAACATAAATTAATTAATTCATTCATTTATTCATTCCTTCATTAACCAACAGGAAATAAAATTAAGAACCATAACATTAATTAATTAATTAACATTAATAAACAATTGTCTCAATCATAAGCCTTTATTAAATCCAGATATAACAACATTTCTGGTCACACTAATAGCGTATTCGCATGTTTTAAACACCCATAACTCACTTAACTTCGACATGTAGACCTTTTATATCACAAAGCACATCTAAATGATATGTGTACTGAATAATTTATAGTGTTGCAGTCTTGTTTGTTTCAGCAACCCTATCTCTAACGTTAAGCCGACTTAAGCCAATTCAAATCTCTGTAAACAAGTCATTATGTTGTATTCTTAAAGTACAGTTTGATAGAAATCATATCCCCTGATGCCTACAGACGATATGTACAAACAACTCGAAATTCTTAAACTTAAAGATCTTTATAAGCTGGCGTTACT
>JARUHE010343541.1:0-10368 GCA_031471125.1 Archaeomysis grebnitzkii | reverse complement strand
TTTCTAGTCAAAACTACGGATGCGTCGATTCACAAATGCGTTATGCATCTGTGCCTCATTTACTGTGTGGTATAAACTTTATCAGTAATTCCGTAGCTTAGATTAAACAAATACGCATCCGCATCTGCATTCGACCGTAACCATTGTCTTTGCTGGCGGCAATACATTTTAGTGAAATGTATTGTTATTTAAGACATTAGTCTATTTGGGATTTAAAAAATCATTTCTTTGTCAATATCCTTGATAAATATAATTTATTATTCAAGATAACATTTTTTATGAATACATTAATAAATATATTTGTTATCAAAATGTATGTAGCCTAGAATCATATCATGATCGATCTACGCTGTAGGTGTCGAGGGTGACATAACGTACATTATTTATCATGTTTAATTACCTATAATAGCCTATAAATGTTAAAACAAAAACAATTCAATTTTCATTGAATCAACGTTGAAGTGAAACATGGATGTATTTCTAAACTGTATATGTTTTGATTTAAAAATATTTAAACCAGATTATATTTACAAACTATGCATGAACAAAAATATTAAATGCTTACAATTGAAAATTTTACAGAGAAATATGACATTCTGCATAGTATACTGCGCCTCGCGGCCGTAATAATATTTCTTAATTGAATACGTTGAAGATGGAAATTAGATGCTGTGGGGCTGCAAATTATTAAGACCAAGATTGTCAACTGAATGTTTAGCAAATATGTTTTCATTTGATAAAACATGAAGATGAGAAAGCTGTTGTTTTGTTCCTATCATTATTGTTTCTATTTCTTGTTGTTGATTTTTAGTTGGTGATGAAGCATAAAGTCTCTGATTATGTTGATGCATTGTTCTATGGAGAACAAATATGTTTTCATTGATTTTCTTAGCCTCTCTACAACTGCATTTGAAAATCGATCTATTTTCTCATTCCCTTCCTGTCTTACTGTTTCATAGGAACAGAATGCTTACGTTCATTGTGGCTCGTTTTTAGACTCGGGTGATACTAAATAATTGGTATCGACCCTTGGAACTAAATGAGCTAAATATATTTTCCTTAAAATGAAGGACGTTTAGAGGTGGGTTTATTCAGGATTTCAAGATAACAAGCAATATAGATGACTAGAATTTTGAAGATTTTTCAAACGTAACAGATCTCAGACCAGAGAACATATGTCCACATCAGAGAAATATTAAAATACTAATTTTTTCGCAAGCCGAATGATATACAGCGGAAAGTTACTTCCAGGAGCTCTACAGTATTTCAGTCGAGCTTTCTAGATTGGTGACTCCCAACATTTTCTCATCGTTACCCACTTTTCATCCATGGTCTCTATGTAGGAAACAATTTTTATAGATAGTTTAGATGTTAGAACAACTTTCGGTTCACCATTTGAGATGTTTTAATATACTTTGAATTACTTCACTCTTGTAGTATTCAGGACAAAGTATCATAAGTATATATAATATCATGTTGAAGATTGGAAGAAGTTTTCTTAAATTTTCTTGAATGGTCTACATGGACTTTCGTGCACTGCAATATTGTATTGTATTGTATAATGTTATTACAAAACATAACTAATAAAGAAACTTTAAAAAACAATACAATCAGTTGGAAAAGACGTTCAACCAACCGATACAAAACTTTCATTAAATTTTTGGACACTCTTAATCTTTTAATCGTGAATAAGCTCATCAACTGGCACAAAAGCACTGGTTTATGAATTGATTTGTGTTCAAGATAAAATTCTTAACTGACGTTTTTTTTTATTTCAGAGATGCCTACGGAGAATCGCCATCTGATGAAATATACTTTCTTGAACCTAAAGATGGTAAGTGCACGAACACACACACACACACCCACATGCATACATACACCCACACCCCCCACATACATACATACACACAAAACGCACGTACACATACACACACCCACACATACATCATTTAATTTATAATTATGTATCACACCATTTAAGAGTGGTAAGTTTCTTACTAAAACTTTCGATCAGTCTCAATAAACCATGATACAATAACTTACCAAATAACATTGTTGTAAACTAACAAAATAAATTATTCATGAAGTTTTCAAGGCTTTATTATTCATTATAAATGTTACATGTTTTTGTTTTGTATATAAAATTATGAATAAAAGCTGTTTTCATTTTTAATTAAAATTCAATATCTTGTTTAACACTAGACTTTGTTATAAATGCTGCTCTAGCTTGATTTTAATTTTTCTGATTTTCAATTGCTTCATCGACTTCTTCGAGAATTTTATTAATTCTAACTCATTGTAAAATCATAATTGACTGAATCTGCTGCCACTTTTTGTGAGAGAAAATAATCTAGAATCTCAAAAAATCAGCTGGAACAATCTAGATTGCGCAATGACAACTTAAGCTATTCTCTTTTCTTTAAACTGTGAAGATATACATAAAGGACAGTAGTTTAAAGAACGCACTATTAAACACAAGTTCCCCCACTAGCTCCACCTCTCCCCAAAAAATCTGCCTTCCGGTGTATATGTCACACGGTAGGCGGAGTAATTGTCCTACCCACAGTGAAAAGCATCTTTTTATTTTTGTAAATATATTTATTGGAACTTTCGATTTGTATTAAACTCATTTTCAACATTCTGAAACATTACAAATATGAATTAAACAAAATTTAAGGTTTTATGTATGCTTAAGGGTAAAATACTGCAAGAAATAATCTATATTAAATCTTTACTTTATTAAACCTCTCTCACAGCTAAATTTATTAGAAAATACATATACAGATTATAGGTCAAGATTATAAAATATTTCATCTAGTTTTTTCATGGTCAATTGCTGAATAAGCAATAATTCCAAAATATTTAGTGACACATTTAAAATATAATAATAATATATTTTCAATGTAATAATAATATAACAACATTCATACATAATTACATTCACCATCAACAGATTGATTTGAAAGACTGAAGTTCTGATGACTGATGTCATCTGAACTAAGTTATAAATTTTCATTTAAAACAGGGTTGCCATATGCTGATTGGTATTTTTACTCAATTTTATTAGAAAAAGAGCAAACATGGGCTAAATATTTATCTACTGTATACCATTAGAAAAAGTGTTGAAAATGTTTGTGATAATATGTATGAAAGGTCAATTTTTATAAAAAAAAAAAAGACCAAACGTATAATTTCATGGTTAAATGTTGTTTAAAAAAGAGCCCATCGATTGAACATCAGCTGATGAAAGTCGTTAATACTTGGCGGGAAGAAATGAGCACCCAATAAATGGGCGAAATGTTGGTGTATACACTCTGTCTTTAAATTACTATACTTTCTTTATACTGTGGGGAGTGGGTGAATGACGAGTGGCAACTGAATACAATTAGCTTTTTTTTATGCATGTATCGCTTTATTGCTATATAAATTAACCAACGATCTGAATGTTAATGGATGGGCAACGGACACTAAGTTTACATTTACATTTACATTTAAATTTACATTTACATTTACATTTACATTTACATTTACATTTACATTTACATTTAAATTTACATTTACATTTACATTTACATTTACATTTACATTTACATTTACATTTACATTTACATTTACATTTACATTTACATTTGTGTTTATATTCAATTTTTCATAAGCGTTTCATTATTTTTCATAGTTCATTGTTATTGTTTTTATTTTCATTTCCATAAGACTAAAATATTTTTTAAAACATAAAAGTGTTTTTTAAATATGGTTAGTGCTGGTCATGGATAACAGAATAAAAACTATTTTGTTGTTTTTTTTTCTTTAAAGTTAGTTCAGTTCTATTAAATGACACTTAGGTTGAGAGTTTATTTTTCAATAATTTCCCGGTGACAAAACTTAAATATTTAGGCTTCCTCTTCCAAATAAATCAACCAAAATTCTATTCTAGGAAACTTTGTATTGTTTTGAAATTTTTCTAACTGCCTTTTATTTTTTCATTCTTAAATCTAATTATGTTTACTATTTTAAAAATGTGTGATTTTACTTTGTTTGCTGAATATATTCAAATTATTTACGAACCTTGTTCAGTGTAAATTTTCTCACGTATAAACTTGAAAAATGTTTGAATTTAATGTTTTTTCTTTCATGCAAAAATTGAGAATGTGTTTTTGTGGCACCTGCCAAATACTTGTCACCGTATTTATGCCCATATCTGTTTTTGGAGATTTTTAAACAGTGTTCTGTTATTTTCAATTTTTTAAACATGGTTCTGTTATCTTTCAATTTCTTTGATAAGTACATGTACAAATTGTTTCTTTATGGAGTTATATATGTTCAAAAAAGCTATTTATCATTAACTCATTAATGCTGTCTTTGGTAAACTTAAAAACGTATTGTTTCCATTTTGTGCCATAAACTCAGTTTATGAAGAGAACGCATTTTTTAATGCATTTCTCAAACCTGTATAGTGTATATTACACTATTCGTTAGACATTACAAGTCACGTGTGGTTAGTTATTGAATATAACCTCATATGACCATTTTTTGAGAGCTTATTTCTTGGTGCAGATTTGTGTTTGATTGTTTCACCTATTGCCCAATTATTTATATGAATTAAACCCAGTTCATAAATATTTTCAAAATTTAACAATTTAACTTATGTTGCTTGAACAATTTTAATAATCTGTTTTTTTTTATGAAAATGAACCCCCATTGCAATATTTAATGAATCATTAAATAAAATTTAAGGACTTATTCATCATCAAATTTATTCCATGAAAACTCAGTTAATAATATTAAATGTATACGGTACTGTATCTATATCATAATCCAAATAAATATATACAAAACGTACATAAAAACACAATTTTCCACTCAGTTTTCTTAAAGTGTTAGGATAAAAGAGTTATGTTGTTAATAGTATTTAACACCATTTTTAAATGTAAGTAAACATAATAAAAACCCAACCAAGTGCAAAAAAACATTACCTTATGTTTTTAAATGTTTTCTGACACGTTTCATAAGAATTAATTACAGTAAAATAATCCAATAAGCCTCTAAAAGATCAAATAAATGTCCTTTACACTCCTTACCAAATAAATCCCAAAATTAGCTATAAATAAATATTATTAATAAAAGCTTCAAGGTTATAGCCTAGACTTTTAGTTTAACGTTTTGTGTTTTTCAAGCGCCGATGCATGTGTGGGACATGACTTATTAGGGCGATATATAAGTTCTCAATTGTTATTATTATTAATATAAATGTTGAAAAACAAACTGTTAAAAGTAAAGAGATAAAACATACAATAAAATCCAACGAGCTAAAGTTTATGTTAAAATATGTATTAACTACTAATAAAAAGGCAACAGTTTAAACAACTTATTAAAAATTATTTTAACATGTGTGTACCATGTGGAGTTAACAAGAATATAAACATATTGACAAAATATCTTATAATTTATGTTATAAGAACATTTCTCTTAAAATTGATACAAATAATCTTATCTTCCATTAAAGTAAATGAAATAAAATTTTGTATAACACTTGAAATGAAACAAAATTTGTACTTTCTAAGTAAGAACTAATACATAGCCAAACCTTACAGGTATATAGTGTAGACATCCAAGAATAATTTCTTTGAAATCAACAAGTCCATAAACACCATAAGAATTTAGTTATTTCAATAAATATACACCATAAACACCATAATAGTCTAGTTATTTCAATAAATAAACACCGTAGTAATTTCAAAAAAAATATACACCATAAGCACCATAATAATCTAGTTATTTCAATAAATAAACACCATAAAAATTTAGTTATTTCAATGAATAAACACCATAAACACCATAAGAATCTAGTTATTTCAATAAATAAACACCATAAGAATCTAGTTATTTCAATAAACAAACACCATAAACACCATAGTAATATAGATACTTCACAAGTTTAAGTTTCATTTATGTTAAATGATCATTGTTCTAAAACAAAAACTAAAAAACTGTTTAATCTACTATTGAAAATACACAAATTTGCAAATCCCTCATACTACAAATTATGTTACCAGCATTGAAGTGATGTCATAATTGTCTTTTCAAGAAACATTTGATTGAGTTTAAGCTCCAAAAAACACTTATAAGCATTGCTTGTCCAGCATTAGGAATCATTTTGAACAATATTATTGTACCGTTTCAAAAACTAACAGATAATGAGGGAAACAATTTTGACAATAAATCGTATAAGAAATGTTCAACTTTTTAAAAAACTACAAACCTTATATTCAAATGAGAAAAATGTCTATAGATTATAGTACTATAGGTGTGTTTTCTATCGAAACAGTTTCAAAATGGAAAATTCATTAATACGTCACTCATTTTGAAACAGTTTTAGTGATCTCGGAAACAAATAATACTTCAATATTTGAAACAACACATCAGCTGATAATTAAATAACATCCAATGAAAGTTTTTTTGTATAGACCCGCTCAAGTGTGTAAACTTGTGGGTCTGTGGTGAAGAGCCAAACTAGATAAGAATCTATTTAGTTTACCTCCAAGAGCGAAGCTTTGAAAATTCTCTTCAATGTTAACAAGCTCTGAGGGGAGACAAAATGCTCAGGAACCGAGTTCGCCAGGACAGTCAAATTATATAATGCACTTTCCTTCATTATATTAAGTCTTGCATAGGGTATTCTAAATCTAACAGCTCTCATACCATAGCCATGATAGGGAAGATGTTCAGACAGAAACTTCAGGAAACAGTTATCTGTGAGCCTGTATAAAAAACATTGTAAAAGTTTAAGTAACGCCAGCTTATAAAGATATTTAAGTTTCAGAATTTAGAATTGTTTGTGCATGTCGTCTGTAGGTAGCAGGGGAATATGAATTATATCAAACTCTACTTTAAGAATACAGCGTAATGATTTGTTGAAAGAGATTTGAATTGGCTTGAGTCGGCTTATAGATAGACCACCCCACACAATAAGATTCAGAATTAAAAGCGGATATACCATAGGATAAAACAGTTTTAATAGAACACTCCTAGGAAGATAATAACTCAGTCGATAAATTACCCCTTGTCCCCGAGCCACCTTACCCAAAACCATTTCAAGTTGACGATCGAGCTTCACTCCAGTGTCTAAATGCACATCCAAATATTTTACATTCTTGACCCATTGAAGGCGAAAAACGCAGAAATTTACATCTAGGAGATTCGGATTAGTTCTCTTTGAGAACATCATCAAATATGTTTTATTTGTATTTGCTACAAGTCCATTTTTCTCCAACCAAGCATACAAATCAGAAATCAATTGGTTTAACTTTAAAACAACAGCATCAAGGGTAGAATCAGTCACCCAAAAACATCATCATCCGCGAAAAGAACACATCCATCGCGCCGCAAAGTAACAATGTCACAAAAAAATTAAAAAGCATGAGTCCCAACACCGATCATTGTGGAATACCATGAGATACCCCTCCATGCGCAGCACTGTCACCATTCACGTCAACAAACTGTGTGCGGTTCTGTGAATAGCTCTTTAGTAGCTCATGCATTGGTCCTAGTATACCCATTTTATACAATTTGTCCAAAAGAATGTCGTGGCGAACACAATCGAACGCCTTTCTAATGTCCAAAAAAGGCATATAATGAATTTTCTATCATTAAGTGAATTAGCAATATTTGTAGTCACATCAAAAACAACCAAATCTGTTCCCATTCCTTCCCTGAACCCACATTGATATGCAGATATAAGGTTACAACAATTGATAAATGACAATAAACGCGAACGAATAACTCTCTCAATTACCTTATTTACCGTCAACAGAATGCTAATAGTTCTATAATTGCCACCCTCCAGTCGACTACCCGTTTTATAAATTGGCACAACTCTTCCACACTTTAACACAGATGGATAAACTTCGGACTCAAAACAGAAACTCAGCAGCATCGCCAACATCACTCGCAAGACACAGCTATCTACTTAAGGACAGCAGCAGGAATGTCAAACACATTTGTAAACTTGTTTTACAATCCCATAATAAAATTATTTATCTCTGTGTCAGTAACGGGAAGCAAGTAAAAAGAATGTGGGTTCTCCTTTACATGGTACAGTGCCTCGACATTACCACGAACAATCAATGTATCAACAATGGTCAGAAAGTAATTGTAATGTAGTCACTTATATCACGACCAGTCAAATGACTCCCCTCAGCATCAACTATTTTTGGTCTTTGGCAGTTCACTCTTCTTACCTAGAACTGATTAATAAAGTTCAACGTCTTCCTTACATCACCATCAAGTCCAATTGCCTTCGTTATGTAGTACAACTTTTCCGCCTGTCTTACTGCTGAATTCAACATTGTTTTATAGATGTTAAACTTAGACATGGCAATTTAATTTTTCTTACATTTCGATAACAAAATATATTTCATTTTCACACAGAATTTCAGATCATTCGACATCCATAAATTCATATTTTTTCTTTCTTGTTTCGTTTAAAATAAAAAGAACTATTAAAAAGGGTACGTAACTTATTATAAAACAAACTGAATGAGCTATCAGCATTAGGATTGGTGAAAACATCATCCAAATCAAGGTTAAGAAACCCAAACTTAAATGTTTCATAGTTCACTTCTGTAAAGGTTCTACTAGAATCCTGCGTTAAAGCAGGGTGAATGGCCACATCTCTATCCAAAACACAAAAAGTTGGATAGTGATCACTAATCTTCTTGGTAACGACTCCAGATGCAGAATTGAGTCCATGATAAAAATTAATCCATGTGTGATCGATGAGCGCAGCCTCAGTTGTGCTATTTCCAGTTCAGCATCGAAACAAAATTAAATGACCTCATCATATAAGAGAAGTTAGATATACTACTTAAATTTAGAATATTATACAAGTTAATGTTCACATCCCCACAAATAAATATATTAGATGATCGGGGTAACTGTTTAACTATGTTGTTCTTCAACATTTCAGTAAATTCCCCAATAGAAGATTGTGGAGGTTTATAAATTCCAACAACATAATACTTAACTGTACCAATAATCACTTCGCACACCAACCACTCAAACTAGTCTTTGGCACCCGTAAGTTCATCTATAATACGAATTACAAACTCACATCTCACAAAGATCTTAATTCCACCTCCAATATTGTTACGGTACTGATAATTTTATGAACGTGTTCATTTAATTTAGTAATCCTATTAAAATGAAATAAAATTTAAAGAAAAAATTTAGTTGAATTATAATGAAGCTAATGGTAACTAAAAATCTGCCACAATTGCTATATACCCAGTTTTGACTTTTTTTATTAGTTACCTTATAAATAGTTTAGGAAATATGTATATTGTATATATACATTCAACTTGTTTATTAACATTCTATAGAAATAATAAAACAAAATTTATCCACTTAAGATATGCAGCATTCAATGTTTAGATATATGTTTTGTGACCACACCTCAAACAAACGAGTAAGGTTGTTTCGAAAAATTTGATTTTTTATTGATAAAGTTGGCAAACTGTCTGGGAATTTGTCGTGAAATATTTCGATTGGAAACACGCCTTATAAAACATAAAATCGGAATTAAAGTAACATACCTAGATAAGTATAAGCCATTCACCTTACGACAACTAAAGATTTTACCATTTTGTTTATTTTACCAAATAGTTAATTATATCAAAATGGTAAATTATTTAAAGTGCTTTCAAACATTATAAATTTTTGGTTGGTTAATTCATTCAATATAGATTTCAAAATTTAACTTTGAAAAAATAAAAGTTTAGATCATACAGTATATGCAGTGTGTAGGCATATTTATCCCAAGAAGCATGTATAATGTATATGGTTTTACGTTCTCAAAAGTCAGTATATCAAGGTTATTATCAATGTATTATCAATTTTGATACTTTTTTATTTATTTCAAAGTTTATAATGAATTCATATATAAGAAAATCAATATAAATATTATTTTTTTAATTTTATTTCATTTAGATGGTGAAGTAATTAAAACTTATAAAATAGTTGATAAGAGATGAACAAAACATAAAACAAAGTTTAGGAATGCATTTATATATACGTTAATAATATAGTTGATATTTAACAATCTCTTAAATACATATGTACTGTCCAAGAAAGAAAACATCAACTAAATACAATATCTGGATTTCTCAGTTAGTACCTTTGGCTATAATTAATGCTACGTTTCAACACTGTATTGTATGTCATGTATTTTACATAGTGCCAATATGTCTACATTGCGAAGTCTAATATTTTAAAGGTGTAACATTTAAAGATACACGTATGTGTATGTGTATGTGTGTGTGTGTGTGTGTGTGTGTGTGTGTGTGTGTGTGTGTGTGTGTGTGTGTGTGTGTG
>JARUHE010343530.1:0-10368 GCA_031471125.1 Archaeomysis grebnitzkii | reverse complement strand
GTATAAATATAATGTAATAGAATCTAAAAAAATCAATTTTTTGTTATTGCTGATTATATTTTTACAATTTAAAAAAAATTACAATTGTATATTATAAAAATAAGTTAATCGCTCGACATTTAAGCCGCATGGCGGTTTTGGCATAACTAGTTTAATAATTTGGCAGCTTTGTTTATTTGAAATACTTTTACTCTTGTGTGTTAAATGTTTTTTACTCGTATATTCAGCTGCATTAGAGTACAATTCTATATGATAAATAGTGTTAATCAAATATACAAATGGAAAGTACATCTGTATACTAATAAGATAAATGTTTGATAATGAAGAATAAGTTTAAAAATTGTAAAATAGTATGTTAAAAATATTTCAGCTCTTGTCCTACTAAACAAAAATTTTGTCAATTTGATTAAAACTAAAATAATGGCACAAATGTGTTGTTCTCCAAGAGCTACAAAATAGTTTTTCAACAATATATGTTAATGTGTTGGAAGGTAAAAGTTATCAAATTGCCTTAAATGTATGAAAAGAATGATCAAAATATGTTATAACTCAAGGAAATGACCATAAATGATGATGCCTCACAGCATAATTGTATTAATCTTTAGATGCATAACAAAAGAACCCTAACGTATTATTCTTGTTAATAACCACATATTTTTGGGGAAAAATCTGAATGTTTTGATTAAAATGTAGAGTAATAGGTTTAGAATTATTCAATATCTTGAAGAATGACATTAAAGTTATAACCACCACTAAAATGTGATTGTTGAATAACAACTGGGGTACTGGACATGAACTGTGGCCATACTAGAAAAGTTCATGTGAACTTATCCATAAGTCTGAGCAAAGTAAATTTCGATGAACTTCATACTACTGAAAAGGATCAAGATTATGAATTTTTTATCTTTTCTAAAGATGTTCACATCCCTCTAATTTTATCAAACTTTTTTTTCAATGTAAGAATTTAAAAACTTTACAAATATTACATTAATTTAACCTTTTTTTTCTTTTCAGATAGATGTGTTACTCCAAATGAACAGTTATGACAGCAAAACAAGATATTTTGATGAAGTCACAAAACTTGGCCAATTGTGTTTTGAACGCAAAGACGAGTTCTGTGTCCACAGATAGTAACACCATGCATCAATTGGTTTTTGATGTTGATTCAACCCATGGAAAAGACGTGTTAACCCGAATATCAAAAATGACAGATGATACTGAAGAACCAAAACAAAAGAAAATGTGCGTAGCAAGTAATTTTATTGGAGTTCCAATAAAATATGTACAAAAAACATCTCTAAATAGTATCCAAGATGTTTCCTCAAAATATAAAGAATTGGAGAAAAAAGACATACCTTCAATAATTTCAACCAAAAATGCTAGTTTAATGCCATTATGTATGCCTGCCGTTGTCCCCGTGAACCGGAAACCGGAAATACGTCCTGTTAAAATTCATATTCCACATGGAGCTGAAAGACATCCTGTTAGAATTCCAATTCTACAAGGTGAACAAATTCATAAAGTTGATAACATTTCTAAAATAAGTATAAGCGATGCCACGAGAGAACTCGAACCAGTTGCGAATCGTCAATCGATATCACCTAATGTAGTGCATAATAACATAGAAAGCAGCAAATTTATCAAAAATGGTGTTCAAGCTGTGAAGGTTTATGGTATGGATCAACCGATACTAATAAAAGAAGCCTACAATAAATCTGCAACCTCTCCATTCAAATCCTCGAATAAAGTAGTGTTATATCCAACCAGCACAAATGGAGTGAAGATCCCTCAAATAATTAGATATAACATTGTTAATGCCTCGGAGGGTGCAAAAAATGTAGTTGCTTCTAATAATACTAAAAATGTGTACAAGATCAAGTCTGTCGGACCCTATCACGGTCGGCCCATGGAGGCTAAAGAAACCCAAAATATTCATTTACATCAAGGTGGTGCTCAAGCGTTTCTTTCGGGAACATCCAAAATTGAGAGAATCGAGGTCTGTCCAGATATCAAACCAAGCATGGCAAATTTCAAGAACTCAACTCCTCCCGAAAGTAAGTTTTTCTCTATATTTTTTTTGTAGCTACTCTAGAGAGTTGATGAAAAAGTTTCATCATTCCAGTGGAGTCAAGTTTCAGTTCTCTAAAAATGTGCTCTGGGAAAAACTCTCTATATGTGTAGACTGTTGTAATGGTTGTCTATAAGTATCAATGCTCCTTTTTTAAAAGATGTACAGAAAATTTAGTTTCACAAATTGTGTTTATAATGACTACAAGTAAGGTAAAAAGTGAGAAATGTTTATCACCTATGTTTACAGATTTTTGTCATATATCATCTATGTAACAGATTATCTTCTAACATATAACAGGTATTACAGTTATGTAAAGGTAATTCTAGTTAGATTTAGATCTGGCAACAAGGATCTATATATTGTATGTAGTTGAGTAGCGGAAACTGCGATTTTATATAATTGTTGTCCTGTGTAGATCAATAAACATAATTAAGTTTTGTGCTTCAATATAACTATAGATTCAATAATAAACATTATCAAGATTATGATCAATTTATTCCTTACGTAAGGGAAATTGAGTGAGGAACACGAGTTCCTAAATACAAATTATAGTGTAACTGAACCTCCTTAAACCTAATAGGTTGAAGTTACGACATTGAGAATAAAATGGGATTCCGGAATCAATTAGCATTATTGAACATGTTTCCTTATCGAAAAATTGATTAATGAATGAAAACCATTAATACTATGGTATTTAAATCTACCATTATATAAAATCTACTGGGTCAATTATCTAAATGAAAAGGCGGGTTGTATCAACTTGCCAAGATAAAATACATTTTGGCACTCTCAAAACTAATGTAATTTTGGGTAAAAAGTTTATTATTGTTACTGAATTATTTGTGTAGTATAATTTTTGCGTATATTTTGAGTCAAATATAACGCTATTTCAAATTGAATAAATTCTTTGGAGCCATTTTCCATATCAACAAAAATTTCAATTTGTATAAATACTTCGAGCCATCTTCCATTATCATCAAAAGTTCAAAATAAAGAAAAAGAAAATTTCCACACTGAGGTAACAAATTTCCCAGATTCAACCCAGAAGGCCAGTCCTTAGATAAGTATTTGCAATTGACAAATTGCAAATGACATTTGCTGAAACCAAGAAAGTTAGTTTAATTTTAACTTGCATACCTACAAAATATTTTGATGTGTTATCATTAATTGCATCAAAGTTAGTTACTGATTTAACATTAAGAAAATTAAACGAGATATTAAATCAATTATTTAAACCAAAGAAAACAACTGTGAAATTCCTTTCAGAATTTCAAGATAGGGTTAAAACAAAGAATGAATCTTATTGCAATTTCTTTAAAAATTTAAATAGACTTGCAGAATTATGTGATTTTCAAAAAATAGATACTTTTCTTAAATATATAAACTTTTCTTGGCTGCTCGAAATAAGCCATTCTTTGCTATGAAACTGTCAGAATTTGACTATACAATCAAAAGTGCTAGTGCATTATTGATTCAACTAGCAAATTTAGTGGCAGCATTTTTAGATGTTATACAATTTTGTCAAAATAGTGGTGAAAATGTTGATCATTTAAGGGGTGATAAATGCAAGTTTTGGGGTAGAACAAATCTTAAACTATTTCAGTTTAAATTTAAAATAATCACTTGCCATAAATGTAAGTTGGTCTTATTGCCATTCAAAAGTTAAATCAAATCAAAATTATGATGAAAATTACTCTACTTCAAATATCGAGACCAATAAATCCAAGCTCGAAAGAAGTAAATTAAAAAATCTCCAAATCAGCTGCAATATATTCGGCTAAATGCTCTCTCAGAAGCCTCTTCAGATGAAGATATTCTCAACACTATGAAAATCAATTCTACCTATAATAGACCTTACTACTTGGACTGCATTCTACGGATACGGGTTTGCGAGTGTCCACTTTAAAACATGAATGTTTGAAAAATGTACCTAATTTGAAATTATGTAATTATAATAAGAGATTGTCTGGTTACAATAATCATCCAATCAAGTATTGGGTGAGGTTATTGTGGATAACTTGGAATATGCATTTCAGAAATTGAATAATATCAAGTTTTTTTGTGGTGGATAATCAATGTTGTCGACCCCACTCCATCTTCGACATAGAAGATGGAGCCCTCACGCCGGAGGATCCAACCCCTCACCCCAATGTTCATCAAATCTTTTGAGTAGAAATGTAATAAATTTGATAAATTTAATAAATTTAATAAATATTAAAAATATTCAAGTAAAAGATTTAGTTTCCAGTTACCAAACTGATGAGTTGCCCCTGTTAAGAATTATATGCTAAAGAAAATCATGTTCCAAGTTTCCAAAGAGCCATGGCTATTTCTTTTCACATTAGATCTAAAGTTGAAGATTCTATTAAGAGCTTAGTACCTAATAATATAATTGTTGACAAAGATCATAGTGAGTGTGTCACCAATAGTCCTTGTGCTTAAAGCAAATAGTCATTAAAGAATCTGTTGTGATTTTATTTAGTTAAATAACTCTTATACGAGTCCAAATACCCAATTCCAAACATATTAGAGTTGATATCCAAAGTTGTTGGACATAAATTCTATACTACATTAGGTTTAAGTAATGCTTAGTTGCAAATGAAAGTCCAACCCGGGGTTGCAAAATTTCTTGTAATATACACACACTTGGGTTTATTTAAAAATCAACAACTTTCTTTTGGATTTCATAGATAGTTTACTTAAAGAACATGATGGTACCTACCCTTACCTTGATGATATCTTAGTTGTTAGAAATTCATTGCAAGAGCATGACTAACAAAAGTTTTACAAACCTTGTTTGTGAAAGCCTAAACTATCAAAAAATTCAGTTACATATCTCAGTTTCATTCAGATTAAGGGAAAGTGAATTCAATTTCTAATATACCAGTTCCTAATAATGGTACTGAAATGAGATCATTTCTAGGAATGACTTCATTCTCATTCTTTTGTTAAAAGTTTTGCCACTATTGCATCAACTAAAATTACTAAAAATTATGTCAAATATAAAGGGTCAAGCAAAGCACAGGTTGCTTTTGATAGATTAAAATCTTCCATTGTTGATTATGTATGTCTTTCTAGATTTGATCCAGATACATTAATTGCAGGAACATTTAGACAAGCCTGTTAGCACATTATTCTTTCCTAGTCACAAACTTGATTCTGCAGAACAAAATTAGTCAAATTGATAGAGAGGCATTATCCATTGTTTTTGCAGTAAATAAATTTTTCCTAAGATAGTATAGCAAATTATGAGCTCTTAACACTTTTGAAAAAATATATTGACTTCAGTCACTTCAATTAAAAGTTCTAGTTCAGCTACCTTAATGATTTTGTTTAAGTAAATGTAAATAAATTTTTAACTCTTGTTAAATAAATATTTTGTTCATTCACAGATGCAAAACCTTACGACAAGCAACATTTGAGAAATCGTACAGAGTTTGATACGAGTCACAGCAGCAACGAGGGGGAAGCAGAAGTAGTGTCTGAAGAAGAAGCAAGTGAAATAGAAGTCTCCGAACCTGAAGTTGATCCTTTGAAGTCGGTGGAGAAGATCTCTGAAATAGACGACATCCTCACCATCCGTATCACAACCTTTCAGGGAAGGACAACAATCCTGAGACAGCTAAAGAGAAATAATCTTTATCAATGTTCGTTCAAGAGTTGTCTAACCTTCTCGTCATCAGACCAACTGATAACTCATCTGTACAACCATTTCAAGGAAACTTGGTACCAATGTGCTTTCTGTCAAGATTGCTTCATCAATCGAGATGAGTTTAACGAACATACAAAGGAACATGCCAGAAGAAATCCATTTTTCTGTTTCTTCTGTAAAGAAAACCAGATTTCAAGAATTCAACTCTGTCATCATATTGTCTCTCTCCACACAGATGAAAAGAAGATGTTGCAGGCTCTGTTTTGTGGTTTTTGTAACAAACAATTTAAAGACTTTGAGACCATTAAACAGCATATTAAGTTGCATTGCCAGAGTAAGCGTTATGTGTGTTTGTTTTGTAACTGTTACTTCCGTCGTCAATCTGATTTCAAGTATCATACTTTTGAACATACTGGTGCCCCAGTTTATGTTTGTCCACTGTGTGAAAAACCCTTTGATCAGATTTATAAAATGAATAGACATCTATTGATGCATAATTCTGAAAAATATTATGTTTGCAGTCATTGCCCTAAAAAGTACAGATTCAAGTCTGGGTTGCAGTATCATTCAAGAATGCACACAAATACTTTGCAATATAGTTGCAAAATATGCAAACAAGTATTCAACCAAATCATTGGGCTGATAAGACACGAGAAGAGTCACAGTCAACAGCATTCATTTCGCTGTTTGATCTGTGCGAAATGTTTCCCAGAAAGAAGATTGCTTCAGATACACGCATCTGAACATAATTTTCCGCTGCAGTTCAAATGTGAAATTTGTAAAAAGCAATTTTTACATGAAAATTTGTTGAAAGATCACATGGTGGAATTGCATAGTGATGAATATGCATGCATCATATGCTTGCGATCTGATTTCACATCGAAAGCAAATTTGTTCGAGCACATCCAACTGCATGAAATTGATGGCTCGCTAGAGCAACACAAAGCCCAATTTGAAAGGAATAAACAGCAATTAGAGAACAATGGCTCCATCCTGGACAGCTTTGATGACGGCTCATCCGACCGTTTTAGTACCAGCGATTACCAAGAGTTCGACCTCGTCTTTAAAGATGATGAAGAAAGTGACGAAGAGGAGATTGCAAGCGAAACTGAGGAAACAAGTGAAATTTAAGAAGAAACTAGAATGAGTTAGCTGTGGAACTTTTTTATTTCGGTTGTTTGAGGGAAGCATTGATGATCTATGATTGTCTCAAATCTGAAAATTCTAGCTATTATGATGGTTTTCATTAAGTACTTCTTTTGTTTGTGTTTTTAGATTTTTCATTTGATTAATCAATCAATGTATGAAGTTTATGTGCAAGACCATGGTTAGTTTTAATATTGAGAATTAAATTGATATGTTGTAACTATTTGTATTTTTTTTAGCTTCATATGAATTCCTTTTTTCATTTTGTATGCCTTTTCTTAATCAATCAAGTATTTATTTTGCTGCCTTAACTGTTTCAAAAATGTATTTTAAAATGACTATTTTTGATATTTTATTTCACATTTAAAATTGAAATTTAAAAAATGAATATTAACCATAATGTAATATTAAGAGTTGATAATATGAATCAGTATTGCTATTTTAAAATTATTAAATTCAACCTACAGTAACTTAACCTTCAATTTATACATAATATAAGCATTATTTTAAATTAATAGTTATTATAATTAGTTAAAAGACAATCTAATGAATGTTTTAGTGAAAATTAACTTTTCCAATGTTGAAAACAACCCAGTTTATGAAGCATCCAAACTTTACCATTAAACTTGACTGTGAAGGCAACAAGTTTGCTCTGCGAAGAACACAGATGAAATTCTAAAATGTTGAGCCAATCGTGAACCTCATCTTGATTTTGCAAGACTGAAATTTCAATAAATTTTGCAAGGCTTGAAATTATATATGCAACACCATCTGGTCCTCTATCACATCCACCACAAACATCAACAGACTTCAACACTACAAAACCCTGCATTACAAACAACCACAGGCTGTACACTGGAGACCAACACAATACCTACATGAAGAAACCATAGTCCTCCCCATCCAATCACATCTACAACTACATGCCTCTCAACAAAGGAAAACTGCCCAGCACCAAATCCATTCGCTCCACTCCTTCACACAACAGTCAATAAACCCCAGACACATGAAACAGTATTAGGCAATAATTACACCACTAACAGGGACATGGCACCTGAACACACAACATAAGAAACAATAGAACAACACAAGATACTTACATACACACATAGTAACAAGCCACACTAACTTCAGATAGTCCAAAAAATATTAAACAGAACATCAGTGGACAACATTTAAAAGATACTCACACACAATATGTGCAGAACAAATAAGTCCCCATGAGGGCTCCCTCTTCTATGTCTAGGAAGGAGTGGGGTCAACAACAATAACATTGAAGTTGTAAAAAAAAGAGTTGCAGGCTTAGCCAAGATAGTTGAAATATAACAATGGAAAAATGAGCTAACCCTTCATTTTTTATGAAGTGTTGCAAATATATTATTATGTCCAGATTGTTTGAATTTCTTATTTACATAAGTTTACTTAGAAAGTTAAAATTATATTTAATTTTTTCATGATGTACATTTGCTTTGAAGATAAATTAGCATTTCAATAACATTAAAAATATTCAAATTATGTTTAAATCTATTTCACACTGTCAGGAAAAAATACTTCTAGATATAAAGTTAACTTGTTGAGTTTAAATATTTTTGGACTACAAATATTTGAGCAGTGCCTGAAAGTCCAGCTTCTAAAAATTACGGATTATTTTCATAACTTCAAACACTTTGATTTTTATTACTTTACAAATGGTTTTAATTTTGTTCAATTATTAATTATAGGAAATAATAACCTAGAAAGGACTTCTTAGAATACATATTTAATAAAAAATATTTATGAAGTTGTAATTTTTCTGATTTTTATATATAATTCAAAACAATATAATATTGTCCAATGGATTTTTTTTTGTAAAGTTAGATATTTTGGATGAAATTTTTTTCAATTTTTATTTTCCAGATTATTTGTTAAGGCAAGTGTAATGCTAAATATTAAATGGATTGAAAATAGCACAAGTGAAGTAAGCTATGTTATTTGAATGTGGGTTACCTCACTTGTGCTATTTTTTACATCAAACACTAGTATATCTAAATTTTCGTGTCTAGGTTTTTCATCTTCTTGATTTTGTTTATAAAAATATTTTTGTAAAATTTAAATTTAAGTAGTTTAAGAAACTTTTGTAGTAATAGTTAATAACATTTAATTTAATTTAATAACATAACATAACAAATATTTTTCTATGTTTTTTAATTAATTGAAATAGCGAAGTTTTCATGGACTTTTTTATGATATTAATATACTGTATATTTGGAATTGGCGTAATCATTTTGTAGTTGTTGATTATAGAGCAATGACATTTGGAAATCTCTACAATATGCTTTGGTTCTTGACTAGTTTTAGATTATTGATATTTTCATGGTGTTTGAACTTTGATATGAATATGATTTTCCCACTTTGAAAAAATACTTAGGAGAAAATGTTTAATTTAAGGTTTTGATTCGAAATACATTTATGTATGTTTTTTTTTAATACAATTAATTCTTTGTATTTTGCTGTAAAATTTCAATTAAAAATCTTTGATCATGATTCTAACCAAATGTTAGCAATTTTTACTTGTTTGTTACTATTTTGGTAAAATTTAAGTGTAAATATTATCAGTTTAAAGAATTGATTTATGCAAATAAATGAATATCCCCACCTCTGTTTTAGATCTAAGGTTGTCAACCACAATCCTAATCCTTGGCAACCTCTTGTTGCAGGAGATGGTGTTCATTACCTTTCACTTTTTAAACACCAATCTCCGAAAGTGAAAGGTAAATGAACTATTGTATTTGAAACAATATGTGTAATATTGTAATATCTAGAACCACTATAGTGGCGATCTCGTTATTTTATTGTATAAGTCGGGAAGCCACTTGATCGGCTTGATTTTATGTAGATTTTAGCTGTGTATAGGGCGGCAGAGCCAAAATATTGGTTCATCATTACTTAACACTACATTTTTAAGTCGATGCCACCGATATATCGGCTTTGATAATTTATTGCCACGTGTATTTTGTTTGGTATCCATATTATAGCGACTATGATGAATGTAGGGTATAGGTTGTAGTGTATTTTAATTTGCTTTAGTTTTTTTTCTAAACAAATAAAATGAATGAATTTTACTTTTTTGTTTTAAAATATACTTTAGAAAAAAAAACCTATTACAATTATTTTACAACAAATTTAAACAAATGAAAATACACCACAATTTTCTACCCTATACTCAACATGGCTTCCAGTGTTGATACTAAACTAAATACATACGGCAATAACGCTACAATTCAGAAAAATCTAGGTTGATACAAATTGAACAGATGCCGATTTTCAGTCATGTCCGGCTGTTGGATGAAAATGTATAAACCTCCGACTCCTCTAAATTTTAAAAACCGACTCCCAAGCCCTGGCCTTTACTCTGCTTTTTAAAAGCTTGTTTTTTTTTGTTGTTTTTTGGGACCGGAACCAAGGTAAAAAATCGCCGGATACCACCAAGTCAGTCTATAAGCAAGGCTAACTGGTAGTT
>JARUHE010343519.1:0-10369 GCA_031471125.1 Archaeomysis grebnitzkii | reverse complement strand
GGCAAAGAGAACATAATAAGCAAAAAAATGTTTCTGAAGAGAGGTATATTGAAAGAAAAAGAGCAAGAACGAGAGAGAGGTATGCATAGCGAAAGAGAGAGAGAGAGAGAAAGAGAAAGATATACATAGGTATAAGGTTATTGCACTGTTATAGCAGTCTTTGAAGTTTCGGACACTCTAACCTTAACCCTATGCTGTTGGATTACTCTGCATTACAATTAGAAATATGGTATCGACGGTAATTACCAACATTTTCGGAAACCATGCAATGACGCTATATGAATACATAGCCTGTGTAGAAACCATGACAAAAATAAAACAGACTCGCTTATACCGTTAATTGTCACATATGCAAACAAAAAATCTTACCTTATTATAAACTAAAGAATGAATAACAATCAAACCAGAAAATTCACTGTTTAGTTACCCGTTAAACTTCTACGAAACTAAAGATTTTATTGTTTTTATCAATCAATATACTATCGTCCAGAATATAACCAACGTAGAGTAAAAAATATTTGAAATATGCTGTTTAAAATATTCAATCAGTTTTATAAATACAACCAACCATTCGGATTTCATTTACGTTTTAATAGTTTACAACAACTACCTAAACAATTTAAAACTTTATTTTTTTCTTTATCTTAAATAGAGTGTAACTACTGCTTGGTTAATGGGAAGAGGGATATAGATAGACTAGATGCGTACGTCTTGATGTTATTACCATATTTATTATTATTTACATTGTATACAAAAATTCTTATATATAAACACGACGGAGTTATGTGGGATACATAACTACCACAATTTCCCTTCCCTCCTGGTAAAAAGAAAGTGTAGTTGGAAACAGATTCTTCAGTTGAACTTTTCAGGAATTTATGACAATACATCTTTATTGCACTTCTTTTACGTGTCTTACCTGATGTAGGTTTTTATGCCCCTTATCCAATGGCTGTCTTTATTAAGCTTCCAGTGGTACGCTGACTCCTGTTATACGTCCTGCTTTCACTTTCTTGGTGAGAATTCCTGACTGGCACCTCACTGTCCATTCATGAGTGTCTGTCTTGGTTCATCTCTCTCTAGTCATTTTCTTCAGAAGATATCCATTTCCACCCCATTCTACCCTCTTGGTAGAATATTCAACCACCGCTGTGCAGGCATCGTAGTTCAACTTCGTGTCCATGTGTTCGACGCCCTTTCAACATCAATTCCATCAACATCAGAAGATGATCCTTTTGTGTTTTTCCTTCATGCTTGTTAGATCGTCTTCTCAAAACTATTTTTATTTCGTTTTTTAGGTCGTATCTTCACTTTGCCTCTATGTTTGGCTTCATCGTAGAACGGTGGTGGGCGCCTTAACGACTTTTGCTCGCCCAAACCTTACGATTTTGCTTTTTTTTCTATCTACTCCTCTTTTTGCAGGTCTAACCCTTCGTCTTCCTCTTCCCAACCTTAACAGTTCTTAGCTACACAACATGTTTTTTTAATATAATGTTCCTGTAAATACAGCGCAAAGTGTAACTACTGCTTGGTTAATGGGAAGAGGGATAAAGATAGACTAGTTGCGTACGTCTTGATGTTATTATCACAATTATTATTATTAACATTGTATACAAAAATTCTTATATATAAACGCGACGGAGTTTTGTGAGATACATAACTATCACAAATACGATCATGAGTTTTCAAATAGAAATGTTTGAGTGAAAAATTAGTTTAAGTTTCACGAACAAGTAAAAATAAGCATTTCAAAGTACTTTCTTAACATGTGAACTTTCAATATCGAATACGGTTTGTGTACAATATGATGTATATTTGTATTACACTCGTATACGAATGCAGTTATAAAAGGTTTGGTTAATCAGCATAAACTTGTTAAAGACGTTTATACACACCAATAAAAAATATTGTATCACTCTCATATAATTACATTAATAATTAAGCATGAAAAAATGCTTATATAAACATCTTAATAAAATAAATAATAACAAAACGTTTTGACAAAATGTTTTTGTGTCACACGACTTTGAGTGATCACATGTTTTTCATGCTTCCTCCAAGCATTAATTAAGATGACTTGGAACAAATTCCACCTTGTCACTAGAGGGCGTGGCTGACCGTTCCATGTTTTATGGGATGTCCATAAAGTATTTTATGAATCTTCAAGAAATGAATGAAAAAACAAAAATAAGGTTTAAAAATAGCATAAAATATGCATACACTTACATATTTTTACGCATACTTACACGCACGCACTTACATGCACACACATAAGTACATATATATACGCACATGTAGATGCATACATATACATATTTACACTCAGGTACATATACATATTTACACTCAGGTACATATACCCACCAGTCGTAAGACATAACACACACAAAAACAAACACACACAGAGACACAAATATACACAGAGACACACACACACACACACACAAACACACGCACTCGTTCAGCGTTACATGCAAACGCACACGTACAAACTCACATACATGCGTATACACATTGGCACATAACTTTGAGGAATAAATGACCATGGATGAGAAATGAAACAATTTCTTAATTCTATGACACCGAACTCAGCAACTTGCCATAAATCAACAATGTGACTTGAGGGATTGTGCCGTTGCTTATTCCGTTATTCAGTTATGACGTGGCTGATAAATAACCTTCGTTATTGTTTCAATAACAACAATTTAAATAATTAAATAACTGAGACCAACTCTTTTTTTATTGTGTACTCTTCGTTATTGTTTCAATAACAACAATTTAAATAGTTAAATAACTGAGACCAACTATTTTTTTATTGTGTACTCTTCGTTATTGTTTCAATAACAACTATTTAAATAAATAAATAACTGAGCCTAACTCTTTTTTTATTGTGTAATCTTCGTTATTATTTCAATAACAACTATTTATATAAATAAATAACTGAGACTAACTCTTTTTTTATTGTGTAATCTTCGTTATTATTTCAATAACAACTATTTAAACAATAAATAACTGATGCAAACCCTTTTTTATTGTTTAATCTTCGTTATTGTTTCAATAACAACTATTTAAATAGATAAATAACTGAGACTAACTCTTTTTTTATTGTGTAATCTTCGTTATTGCTTCAATAAAAACTATTTAAATAAATAAATAACTGAGAATAACTCTTTATTATTGCTTAATCTTCGTTATTGTTTCAATAACAACTATTTAAATATATAGTTAACTGATGCAAACCCTTTTTTATTGTTAAATCTTCGTTATTGTTTCAATAACAACTATTTAAATAAATAAATAACTGATGCAAACCCTTTTTATTGTTTAATCTTCGTTATTATTTCAATAACAACTACTTAAATAAATAAATAACGTATACAAACCTTTTTTATAGTTTAATCTTCGTTATTATTTCAATAAAAAACTATTTTATTAAGGAAATAACTGATATAAACACCCTTTTATTGTTTAATCTTCGTCAATATTTCAATAAGAACTATTTAAATAAATAAATAACTGAGACATACTCATCTTTATTTTTAATCTTCGTTATTATTTCAATAAAAACTATTTATATAATGTATTATGTACATGTATTATGCATCGTCCGCAGCTGGTCTATTATTCTGTTGTGGTTCATTCATAGTGGCTTGGGACGACGCCATCACAGTGCATGATATGTTATGCTATTAATTTCATAAAACTTTGTATATAACTTTTGTTCCAATTGACCAAATTTCGAATTTTATAGCTCAAAAGATGTGCAAAAATTTTATCTCCATGATTATGTAGGTTTCTCTTTATTTGGTTGAGATATAAAAAAGATAGATTTTTAAAAGCAAAAACCTCAGAGACCATCTTTATGTACAAGGACTGCCGTCCGTGTATGATAAAAGAAATATAAAACCTGCTTTTGAACTGTTAATGTTAAACAATACACAAAATTTAAAAAAATCATACTTTGCTTCCCTTATTCCGGCATCTCGTCTATTTACATTATTTTCTATAAAGTTAAGATAATTTTATTACTAAAATCGAATGCATTATCTTAATCACATAACTCAAAAATACATATAAACACCCAAAAAGCACTTGCCGACATTTGGCACCCAGCATGTTCACAACATCATGCAGTCAACTGAAATTAAAATAAGACAGGTCAGGTTATAGAAAGTGTCTTTATTTTTAATTATCAAAAATATTTGATTTTGATTTCAGTTTAGGAAATTGAATTTGGTCTTAAATTTTTCTATGATTTGAAAATTATTTATCCAATTAAACTAAATAAATATTATTACCTTGTCTACCATTGAACTTGATGATGTTATTGTTGTAGGCCTTGGCCATCCCATATTTTTTTGTTTAGCCTATCATTTTTTAAAGAAAAATTTACAAGATAAAATTTTCTGAACCATGTGGGGAATGTTTGTTTGTTTACTCATGGTTAAGAAAAAAACGCAGGGGTTTGGCGACATTTCGAACCTTTGGGTTTTAGCGACCGGTCAACGATATTTCGTTATGATTTTGAATTTCGGTTTGAAAATAACTTTCATGATTTGAGTTAGATTTGTGGAGATTGTGACGGTTATAAAATTATCTGAAATACTGAACATAGTTTTCGGTAACCAAATTTTGTTCAACACCAAGAGTAACCAAAACCCAACATAAAAGTCATTTACCCTTCCTCCAGAATGTTTTTGCATCTTTTGGCAACTTGATTCCTTCTTGAATTATTTTTTATTTTGCTTATTTAGGAATTTCTCAGGAGAGTTTATGCCATAAATGTGTGTTTATGATGTACAATTATAACAATGAAGGGGTCAATTAACGTAAATATGAATCGCAAGTATGTTCGTGGTTATAATTAAGAGGCAGGAGATGTCACGGGAGGTTGTCAAAGTTTCATGGAGGAGATTGAAAATGTAAAAGCATCATACAACATATTTTTTGTAAAGGCGAGTGTTGAAAATGTGCTGTGGTCCGTGAAATTCAACTGTTAGCTATGTAAATTATGTATTTCAAATTGTTAAAAATAATGTTTATTTAGTTGTAACAAGTGACCTAAATTTATATACAGATAAATATAAATGTAAGTTCATTAGTTTAAGTTACACATTATTTCAATTTGACCTAATTTTTCCTAGTTTAATTTTCTTCTGCAATTGCTTCTCCCAAAATTTCCTCCTAGATGGAGGAATTTTCTCCTCCCTAAAAAAAATTTTTGGTCAAATTACATGCTGGCCCAGTGGCCTTTTCTGCAATAAAAACTTATAAATGATCGAAACCGAATGTCCTCTTTAAAATGAAGAAATATTTGGTAAATTTTACTAACGCAACCCCTCCTGTACAACTAGACATAGATGACCTACAATAAATATTTATTTTATGAAAAAAATTATTCCTGGTAATGTTTGTTATATGGTCATTATAAACAACTTTTGTTAAATAAAATTTTCTGTAACTCTTCAAATAAACAGCTTTAAACATTTGCTGAAATTTTTTCAGAGTCCAAAAACTGTTTTTGACTATAACTTTTTTAAGGGGAGTTTTTCATAAATAATTACTCTTGGCAATTTTGATTGGATGGTTATAATAAACAACTTTTCTTCAACAAAAGTATTTGTAACTATTCAAATAAAAAACTTTAAACCTTTGCTCAAAAATTTTTAGAGTTAAAAACGGAGGGTTTTTTGGTTATATATGTAAATGCTAATTTAAAAAAAAAAGAATACTTCTGATCGTATTGGCAAGATGGTCATTATAAACAACCTTTCTTCAATAAAATTTTATAATTTCTTTAAATAAATTAAAAACTTTAATTTTTAGGTGAAAATTATGCTATTTCCACAAATCCTCTTTTTTGGCTACAACTCCATAAATATAATTTTTTCAATATTTGTTATATTGTCGTAGTAAACAACTTTTGTTTAGCATAACTATTTGTAACTCTTCAAATAAAAAACTTAAAACTCTGTTTTTGACTATAACTTTTTAAGGTGGGTTTTTAAAAAAATGTTACTCCTGGCAATTTTGATTGGATGGTCATAATAAACAACTTTTCCTCAATAAAAATTTTTGTAACTCTTCAAACCAAAAACTTTGAACTTTTGCTCAAAATTTTTTAGTTAAAAGTTGAGTGTTTTTGGGTTATAACTCCGTAAGTGTTAATTTTAAAAAAATATATTTATAACAATATTGAAAGTCAAGACAAACAACTTTTGTTTATGGAAGGTCTCTGTAACTCTTAAAACAAAATTGTTAAACATTATTTGATTTTCAGGTGCGGACGACATCGCAGACGACGACGACGACGACAATAACGCAGATGACGACGGAAAAATAAAACCTATATAGAACTTTTTCCTAACGGAACGCTCGATAATAATAAAAACTATAATCACAGCAATAATATAAATTGCTCTGTAGGAAGTTGATTTTGAAGCAAAATCAAGAAATAGTTTTCGTCCTTAGAACAGCACAACTAAATATATTTAATTAAATTTATATAAGCAATGGTTGAGATTGACCAGCACAGGTTACAATGCAGCCTGCTTCATAGACTACGCTGACTATGCATCCTGCATAGTCTGAGTGCAGGCTGCATAGTACACTTCGTTCGTCGACCGCAACAAATGCTAAAACATTTGATTCGGTTGCATTATTTAGATTAAATTTACAGTATTTTTACATCTGTTCCTTGCAACAAACAAACATTTAGTAAGAAAATATAGTTACATATATTTATTTATGATATGCTTATTTCAGCATGAAAAACAAACATATTTATTTAACATTAATGTACATAAAAATAAAAATAAATGTATTTTATTTTCATCTTTTGATAAACATGTCAAAATATTGTCTCATTCAACAAAATTTAATGATTTCTGTCTTTTGAAAAGACTCGAGCTACAATAGACGTATTTTAACCCTTTAACACCCGACTAATCGTTCCCTTAAGGATTATATTACAAAAGAGTTACCATAAGAAACAACCATACTGCATGGGAGCTAAAGGGTTAACAGTTTCAGAATATAATGATCGGTCGATATGCCAATTTCATACTTCCCTTCTGAAGAAAATTATTCAACATTTTATCCGCTGTCCGTTTATCCGTTCATCCGTTTATCCGTTTATCCGTTCATCCATTCACCCGTTTATCCGTTCTTGAGAAATATATCGACAGCGAATTAATGTTTCACAATTGTAGAAACTTTACGATTCTCATTATTTATTTATAGCCAAGAAAAGCACAGCATCGCTTCTCATGCATCAGCGAAATGAAGTAACATTTCATCTTGTGATTTCTTGAATGGATGATGACTTAGAAGGCCATAAAGGTAGTACTGATTTATAGGGAGGAGAATGATTGTACTCATAACCTCTTTTATTGGGATCTATTTTTGAATAAAAAAAAGTTGGGCAAATTTCAACCACGATGCTATTTCAGTTCAATAAATAATGTAGTTGCAGTTAAAAGAGTAAAAATAAATAGTCGAAGATTATTCATCAAAACCTTTCCATTTACGAGAATTGAATCTTCAGAAAATCTTTAAATCTTTAAATCTTCTTTAAAATACAAAAATGTGAAATATTTTTGTTTATTGTGATGAAGATGTTGAATGTTTCACATTAATGCAAAAACATGTTTTTATAGAAGAAAAATATTTTGAATAATATATTTTTAGGATAAACATTAATAATGATATAAATCTTTGCTATTGTAATACCATGTTAAAATTTTGATTATGTATTTATTACGTGTCTTTATTGTTGTTGATTTGAAATAAAGTTTATTATATTGCAAAAATATAATGAGGAAGAAAACATTAACCTGGCAGAAAATCCCTTAATCACAATAAGTGTGTTAACCAAAGCCAATATATGTTAAGCTATTTACTGTGTTGTTGGTAATAATACCATAATATGTTAAGTAATTACCAACAACACCAACACCAACACCAACACCAACACCAACACCAACACCAACAACAACAACAACAACAACAACAACAACAACAACAACAACAACAACACAATAATACCATAATATGGTAAATTAATTACCATTGGTATCGTTACCATACGGTAAATTTAATAAGGAAGGCATTACTAATACTAAAAATGTTAAACCTGGTGTAAGTTTTAATCGATTGTAGTATATATAGTATTCAACTTTATAAATAAAACATAAACATAGAATGCATATTTATCTTTAATATATTACAAATATCAATAAGATAATGTTAATGTATTTTAAATTCTTATATAACAATGATACATTTCTTTAGTAAAATGTGCAATCCATTGTTTATTATATTAAAATATTGTATATACTGTAAATAAACTTTTTATAAATATAATTAGTTAATATTACGAAAATACAAAATAAATACATCATTCCAATAAACGCTGATTTTGCTTTCCATTAACCGATTAATTATTCCCATAGGAACTAAAATACCTTACAGATAATATTGGATAAAACCTTATCAACTGAAACATATTTTGTGACACAATGACAAACAAAATAAAAATATTTTGCATTCCATTACTAGGTTTCGTTCATCGATTCATTTGTTTAATTACATTGCTAATAATTTAATTATTTGTAACTTTAATAAAATAATTATTTGCAATGTGTTTGATGTGTTAATATGATTCCCCTTATTGAATATATCTTCAATACAATAATTGCATTAACATAACGTTATTGCATTAATATAAGCTTACAATTTGATAGAACTCAATATATTAATTTATTTTTCAATCATTTTTTATAGCTTCTAGATAACCATTTGAGAGTGAATGATAATATTATCGAGTAAAATTATATAATCTAGAGCATGTTTTGTTGAATAAAAGGTTTAAATATAAGCAAGAATACTGGTACTAAGGATTTAAGGATATCAGTTTTCAGATTCCATAAATAAATGTTGAAATCGAAAGTCTTATTTATTATGGTGCATCAAAAATAATGTCCTGGTTAGATTTATTATTGATGCTTGTGGTAGCAAAAACATGAACACGCACACTAACAATAGCGTTGTAATTTGGATAACTAAGAATTTTGTAAAACAGTTTAGATTTGTGGCTGAGATAATGCCGACCAAAATTGTACATCGAACAAAATACGAATTGTTCCCGGACATGATTACACAAGTTATAAATGCCTTTTGGAAATTGGGATTGCGATTAGGTTTAAGATCATGTAAAGTTGCTTAGCTTGAGTAATTTCAACGGAAGGTTTATACAAAAATAATGCTCCAAGTACTTTCCTTTAAATAAAAATTTCGTTTCATTGTTGATCAAAATTAGTATTTGTTTATAACAAAATGCAGACAACCATGTGTTTACCCAAAACACCCTAGTTGTAATAGACATTATGTTCACTGAAAACATCTGACCAATTTTTATGTCTGAGATAGTCAAAACTGACATCATCAAATTGATTAGCCTTTGTTAACAGTGCACACTTTTTTGTTGATTCAATCAACATTCTTGTGAACCAATCAAAATCATCTCACATTGTACTAATTATTTGCCTCAATGGTGGGTTCTCTAGGTTTTATATATCGTTGGGTTACCATATATATAGCCACATTCATAATGTCTTTCTAGCTTTTATGGTTTATAATTTTGACATGTGTTATTTACCTTCTGGATACAATGATTGGTATCTTTCTATTTAGTTCGTTGGGTCCTTCTTAAATTTCTTAACTTACTTGCATCGCTGAGAATTGACAAAATTTCTTATTGGTATCTTTTTTGATCCAATATAAAAATCTTAATACTCTTACCTGCTTTTCGAATAACAATACTTTCTTTGTTGGTGATTTTTTTAGTTTTACAGTAGCTACTGTTCTTTTGTCAGCCGGTCTTTGCTGTAATCTTCAACTTTTACATTACATTAGTTCATTTGTTTGTTTGGTTTCTACTATTTACGTTTTCTCACTTTTTTAAGTAACACAACAAGTATTTACACCCTTTTCTTTGTAAAACATTTTATTATATTGTAATCGACTTATAATTATTTGTATATATATTCTTATAATTTCTTATAATGTATTTTATAAATTCAGAATTTTAATTGGTTTTTGATTGTTTACATACATTTGCAAGATATTAGGTTATTTTGTATCTTTTTAAAAAAGTAAACCACAGTTTACATTGGTTTCATCAAACAAATATTTCGTTGTATAAGATTTTAACCAGAGATAGGGTTGAAACATTGTCAGCAACAACAGCACAATTATTAAAAAAATATTTTTATGAATTTTACCCTAGATTTAAAAATAAACTATCAAACATTTGAAACAACAAAATTAAAAAATATTCAAACAAAAGGTCATTTCATTTTTAATAAAT
>JARUHE010343508.1:0-10369 GCA_031471125.1 Archaeomysis grebnitzkii | reverse complement strand
AGTATTGTGCATTGATGAAAATACGGCATACGCCATATTGCCAAGTTGCGGGTTAGAGATTTCTTTGCTTGTGTAGTAAAAAAACCGCCAGAAGTTGCCAGTGACTACATTTCTTTCTTCTTGGAACATAAAGTCCTATGAATTTTTTAATGCTATTGCATTAATATCGTATCCTGACAAGTTAAAATCGTAATTTCTCTTTTTTTAAGTGCACTAACTTTCAGGACTTTATTTTTTCTTCTTCTTTGTCAGGTATCTAAATACAAACGGCAAAACTAAAACATCAGTAGTTATGCTTCACTATACGGTACGGTCAAGTCATAGCCTGCGTCAGAAGGGTGTTGATAAATTTTTTGAGAAAATTTTCAACCTAAATTTGGGGGTATTTCTTCAAAAACAGGAATAAAGAGTGCTTTTCTAAGGAATTTGGGTTTAAGTGCACACCCAAAAAGAGCAGTTTGTGACACCCTGCCACTTCCAGCATGTAATTTGACCAAAATTTATTTTAAAGAGAAGATAATACCTCAATCTGGAAGGATATTATTGGTATCCTGGGAAATAATGAATTAATATTTCAGATGAAAATTTCAAATCAAAATAAAAAAATTGTGCAAAATTTAAATAATCAGCAGTGTAAAAACATGAAAATTTTAAAATTGAATAAATGGAAATTGTTAGTGGTGTTTAAAAAAATTAACTATTTTTGGCACACTGATTTTTTAAGTAAAATAGAACCAAAAATTGTTTTTTTTTTCAACTTAATTTTTTTCATGAATTTCTATTTTGGCCCAAAAAATGTCACGAGAGATATTTTCTCAAAGTCCAAATTACAGCAAATCTAGGAAAGATTAAAATAATAAATAAACATACCTAAGTCGCTGAATATTTCATGACACAACCTTCCTCAAACGCATTACACCTGTGACTAATGAATTTGACCAAAAATTATTGACTTTATGGAAATTACCTCAATTTTTTCCCTACGTGGGCTAGATTGTTAGAAGCGTTATATATATATCTACAGTCAATCTATATCGTAAAACTCCACACGAAATAGGATCGGAATCTGAAAGAGGTTTTTTAAACTTCAATGAAAATATGGTTCTTCGTTTTTTTTTTAATTTGATAATAATTCCAATCGATAGAGGAGAATCTGATTCCAATTGTTAGATAAAATTTAACATAAAAGAAAAACTCTAACTACATTCAAAGGTGTGGAGTTTTATGAATGGGTCTAATTAATTATATCTTAATTTAGTACACCAATGTAGCTCCATTAAAATAACCTACATGAAAAATTGTACAGAAAATGGATGTTAATTTTATGGATAACGGTCAATATTCAGTTTAACGACCATTTTTATTTTGAAATTTACTTTATAAATAGTTTTAAATTGAAATATGAGGTGAATGTGAACCGAATAGGATAATTATTAACAAAATTTATTAAAAAATACAAAAATGGTAATGTTAGATTACGTACGAATTGTACGTTTGCCAGTGCAAGCTGCTCGAAAGTAATGTGATTCACCTGCTCAAAACAAAAGAAGTGAGTCACGTGAAATCTTCAATACCAAGTTGGTTGAACATTTCATCTAGTACTTTTGGAGAAGTTTGAACATCGCTAATACACCAAAAACCACGATTGCCAAAGTCCGAGAGGATATGGAACTTCGGTAAAGTAAGGTAAAATACATAATGTGTTAAACTCATGTATTTAATCATATAAGATATAATTCGCCAAGAGGTTACATTTCACCATTTTCAGATGGGGCCGTGAAAAAACCTTATGAATATTTCTAACAACCTTTGACATTGATTTAATTACACTAATTAATGATCAAACTAACCTGTATTACATGCAACAAAAACTAGATAATTCTAGTTCTAAGCTTACCACTGAAGATGAAATTGAACAATACCTTGGAATACCATATTCCCAATACAGGATGTATTGTAGTAGCACAACCCCATTTCCCTAAATTGTTAATGCTCTTCAAGGAGGAGTAAATATGTTTGATCAGCTAAAAAATTTTCTTCAATTCAATGACAATAGTAAAAGGCATCAGTTAAATAGTTTGAATACATGTTTCGTTTGAAAACCGGTATATAGATCTAGGCCGATCTGTTCCGTTTGCCAGATGCGACTGACAGCCATATTTGCCAGAACAGGAATGGATCCGGCCCAGTGTATACGTGCTGTCTGGGATCTGACTGTTGAGGCGTGAAGATGTTTTTTTCACTGCAATTTTTGGTTTCTTTTTGTAATAATTCAACTTTTTTGTTTCATATTTTTGTTTTTCATATTTTGAAATAAAAAAAAATGATTTTCATAATCTTTTTAAATAAATAAAACTGCATATGCTTTAATTTAAAAATGTTTAAACCAGATCATTTTCAAATTATCACAATTGAAAATATTACAGAGAAAAATGACATCTTCCCAGCATAGATCAATTATTGCATATGAAAATATAAATAGGTTTATATTCACATTTATGAAACAAAATATAATGAACAATTCTTTAATTTATGGTAAACGGAATGCATCCGGTTGCCGGGTCTGCCCCAGACCTGCTCCGGAGCCTACGCCAGAACTGGCCCAAGTCCGTTATGCGGATCTAGTCCAAAGCCTTTAATTTATCTGGTTCAGATCTGCTTTACTATATATAAAACAAATGTAAAAAATAAAAATGCAGGTAAAACAATAATAGTAATAATAATAATGAAACAAATTTGTATAGCTCTCTTCTTTTGGGATCGGTTCAGCAGCATGCTTTGGCCTTGTGGTTACTAAACAAATAAATATCCAGCTTTTTCTTGTATTCAGAGATATATAAGACGATGTTCTTAAATTTCAACTGGATTTAGCTACAGAGAATGCTCGGTCTCCCAGTGACCTTAGTTTTGTTCTGGGAATATCAAGGGTGAAAAGATAGAAATTTCTTAGGCCACACAGTCTGTGATGCAAGGCCACTAGATTCTCAAGGTAACGAGGAGCTGAACCATTCAAGTATTTGTATACAATCATCAAAATTTTTACTTCAATTTTAAAATGAATGGGAAACTGGTATATTTTTTTAAATATAAAGCTATGCAGCAAAATTTTAAACTTTTTGAAAGGGTCCCAACCACGAGGTCAGTAGATCAGCAAATAAAGAATTGAAATAATTGATCCTTGAACAAATGAAAGCACAGGTTACGGTTGGATGCACATGCAAAGTGTTATTTTTGTGCGTGCATCAATGTTTTTACATCGATGCCTACCCAAAAAAAACACTTTGCATGTGCATCCGATCGTAACATTTGCTTGGCCTTACCTTGTATATGATCAAAAAAGAACAAAGAAAAGTTGAAAAAAATCTTAAATTTCTACTAGCCTTAGAGAATGCTATGATTTTTGAAATGTACGATACTTCCCATTCATTAATATACAGATCAGGGGTTTCAATTCATAAATTTGTATTTTTTAAATTGTTTCACTTTTTATTAAATATATTTTTATTTTAGTGTAAATTAATAGTTTGTTGAATAATTGTCACAGAAATGTAAACAAAGCCCTAAATGTGACGTCGCATGGAGCAGCTTGTATCTGTATTGTGTTTAGTTTTATATTTAATTTTCTTTTATAACTAATTAGTATACATGCTTGGTGGGTATGTCATATAAATTTATATGTATAGTATTATTGTATTTTTATTTAAAATTGACATTATTTTTACTAAAAAAAAATAGTTAACTTTTTGAAACTGCTAACAATTTCCATTTGTTCAATTTTAAAAATTCCAACTATTAAATTTTCCTGTTTTTATACACTGGAACAAAGTTGAGAACAACCGGCATTGTTGCGTTGCACGCTGTACGAAAACTGGCGTTTCAATTGATGTTTAAAATTGACAAGCATACCAGCTGTACTGGTTTTATTTTAATTGGTGTATTGGTTCTAATGGGTGCTTTTTGCCACCAAAAACCTTTTCAGGAGCGAAGTCTGTTTAGGTTTTGTTTGGTGGGTCACGATAATGCTAAACTTTCCTTAAATACTGCAGCTTTTGTACAGCATGCAACCCAACAATGCCGGTTCTTTTCATCTTTCACCAAAAATAATTTTTAATTTTAAATAAAAAAACAATAATAATATACATATAAAGGTATATTACATACCTATGCCTATATTGTTGCAATAAAAAAAATTGAAACTCCTCATACCTTATAAAATCCTACAATGAATAAAAAGTCGCTTCCTCATGTCAATTTTGTCAGAAAAAAATTTAAAAATGTGACGCCACATTCGTAATTAGTTCTCGTTGCAATTTTATTTTTAAAAAATCATAAAGCTGTCTGTTTACATTCACAATATAAATAAAATTTGTTTCTTTTCTGTTTTTGTCTTGCAAGGGCCATGGCATATTAATTTTGTGTTAAATTTCAAATAAAAATATTTGTATATACATTTATATGGAAACATAGCCAAAACCGCTTAAAATTTAGAGTAAACTTTGGTTCTAAAAATGGTGTCAGATGTACAATGCCAACAAATAAAGGGTTACAGAAAATTTTATTGGAAAAAAGTTGTCTATGGCTAGTTCAACGTAGACATTTTAACAAATATGTTCAGTTTTTATTTATAGAGTCAAAATAATTTTATTGAATTATAACTTTTTAACTAACACTATCAAAAGTGTTTTATCTGAAGTTGGAGTTGTAGGCAGAAATGTAGTTTTTGTACAGATAACTGTATTTAAAAAAGTGATTTATTATGGTATCGTTGAAAGTAAATTGTTTTTGTCCACCACTACTGTTGAAGAAGTAGAGTCCTTGACTAAAACTTTATTTTATGGAACTGAATGTGCAAAGATTTTACCTTTGACTAAAAGGACATTTCTACAGTTCACTACTGATTGTCAGGAAGGCAAAGGTGGTTGATTCAAATCTAAAAAAAATACATCATACATTTATTTTTATCGAAAAATCTGATTCATATACAATGAATATTGATGAAAAATATATATATATAAATAACTCCTGACCAATGAATAATTTTCTAGAACTCAAACTATTCCAAATAATTTTCTTCTTAGGCATTTTTGACTATGTTTATTTCCATAAAAATATAGTTAATACTTTAATTTTAATTTCTTAACCCATTAAAGACGAGTAGCAGGATTTCCTGCCATGTCATAAAAATTGAATTAATAATAGTTCTTTCAATAAAGTAAGCTTTAATTACAATAATCCTCGTCCTTTATGGGTTAATGTAGCATTTGGGTTTATAATAATTTATAGTTCAACTAAATTTAATTTTATATTTTGTCTAATGTTTTTTCCTTATTTCAGAGACTAAAACAAATGACAAGAAACCAAGCAAGGGCAACGACAAATCTCCAAAAGGCGATAAAAAGTTTGTGAAAGGTGACAAAAAATTTGTGAAAGGGAAGAAACCTGCATTCAATAAAGATGGAAAAGGAGTGAAGCGAAAATTTGGCGAACCCAACAAGACCGATGAAAAGGTCGACTGGAAGCGCCTGAAGACCGAGAAGAAACAGCTTAAGGTCTCGCGCAAGAAGAAGGATGGAGGAGAAGAAAATGGCGTTTACGAGATAGGCGTGAAGGCAAAAAAGATTTGGGAGGAAATCCGTCGGCAGGACTGCAAGGAGAAGCGAAAGCAGGAACTCTGCAAGGATCTGTACGCCCTGATGAAGGGAAAGGCGGCGGAATTCATCTACGCCCACGACACGGTCAGAGTGGTCGAGACGCTGCTTGCGGTTGGTGCAGAGGAGTATCGGACGGCTCTCTTCGAGGAACTCAAGAAGGAAATGACGAAATTGTCGAAAAATAAATATTCAAGATTTTTCGTGTTGAAGCTCCTTAGGTATGGCAGTAGAGAACAGAAGGACGCCATAATCGATTCGTTTAAAGGTCATATTAGCGAGTTCATGAAACATAAAGTGAGTGTTTGTTTTTTTAATAATGATGATTATACCTTTAATTATATTGATTATAACTTTAATTATATTGATTATAACTTTAATTATATTGATTATAACTTTAATTATATTGATTATAACTTTAATTATATTTGTTATAACTTTAAATATATTTGTTATAACTTTAATTATATTTGTTATAACTTTAATTATATTGGTTATAACTTTCAATTATATTGGTTATAACTTTTAATTATATTGGTTATAACTTCAATTATATTGGTTATAACTTCAATTATATTGGTTATAATTTCAATTATATTGGTTATAATTTCAATTATATTGATTATAACTTTATTTATATTGTTTATAACTTTCATTATATTGTTTATAACTTTCAATATATTTTTATAACTTTAATTATATTGTTTATAACTTTCATTATATTTTTATAACTTTAATTATATTGTTTATAACTTTAATTATATTGTTTATAACTTTAATTATATTGATAATATTGACTTAACTAAAATAATAATAATTATAGCTGTAATTACAATACAAGTGACTAACTTTCATGCTTGTGTAACAAAAAGCCGACCTTCTCCGACTAATCATTTTGGACCCCAAAGTCAATTTCCGGGTCACATATTTCTGATGGTATTAACTCCTTGAGGCCAGACTTTTGTTCCAATAAGGACTAAAATACATTGAAATTGCTATTGAATTGCATTGGTGGTTTCGAAGGGTTAATCTCTAACTTGTATCATAAGAGTGTTTGATTACTTTTCATCAATACTGATCAAAAGGAAGAAATTCCAAAAAGAACAACAGTCTACAATGGTGTTACTAAGTTTTTTTTGTGAAATATAATATTTAAGACATTTTAGGCATTTTTAGACTTAACCAATTTTTCAACAAATTCATTGATAATCAAGATTTTTATTATTTGAAAGTTTAAAGAGAATTTAATTCAAAATAAATTTTTAAAAAAGTGTTAATATATTAAATCATAGAATTGAATCCAACAATTACACAAATTTAGAAACTTTAACATACATGCATAGCTTTTAATGCATAGCATTTACTTGTGCTTATTTATCACAAAAGAGTCAAATTTTTATTTTTAATGTAAAATAAGCAATCATTAACATATTATTTAGCTACAATCGTTAACAAATTATTTAGCTACAATCGCTAACAAATTATTTAGCTACAATCGTTAACAAATTATTTAGCTACAATCGCCAACAAATTACTTAGCTACAATCATTAACAAATTATTTAGCTACAATCGCCAACAAATTACTTAGCTACAATCGCCAACAAATTACTTAGCTACAATCGCCAACAAATTGTTTAGCTGCAATCATTAACAAATTGATTAGCTACAATCATTAACAAATTACTTAGCTACAATTGTTAACAAATTATTTAGGTACAATCATTAACAAATTATTTAACTACAATTATTAATAAATTATTTAATTATTTAGCTACAATCATTAACAAATTATTTAGCTACAATTGTTAACTGATTATTTAGCCACAATCATTAACAAATTGTTTAGGTACAATCATTAATAAATTATTTATCCACAATCATTAACAAATTGTTTAGCTACAATCGTTAACAAATTATTTAGCTACAATCATTAACAAATTATTTAGCCACAATCATTAACAAATTATTTAGCTACAATCATTAACAAATTATTTAACTACAATTATTAAAAATTGGTTAACTACAATTATTAACAAATTATTTAACTATAATCATTAACAAATTATTTAGCCATAATCGCTAACAAATTATTTAGCTACAATCGTTAACAAATTATTTAGCCATAATCGTTAACAAATTATTTACCTGCAATTGCAGAATCTGTTGCAAAGTGAGCTGGATAAGAGATTCAAACATGTGTGATTAATTTCTATCATCAAAGTTTCAGTTAATAATACCATAAGCTTGTCTAGTAATGTGAAAGAAACATAGCTTGGCTCGACAGTGTTCCACATTGGCTAGTTGATAATAAAATTTGTTTCTTTAAAAATTTCAATAGTTTGTTTGACAACATCCATATTATAATTTTGTAGTAATGACATGTGCAATCATTAATGCTAAAGTTCTTCAAAGTTTGTAACTGATATATTCAGTTGTATACATGAACTAATCATCAAATTAATTACATGATCTTCAGAGAAACAAACAATAATGATTATTATACATAAACAAAAAATTCCTGATGTTCATTATGGCCAGAGAAACTTTAATTTGATATTTATGATGTTTCTAAAAATAAAAGGTGAATTACTTTGTTCATAAGTGAACGCCAAACAACAAATAGTCTGTGTAACTGCTCTATGTACATTAGGTTGAATAATTTTTATTGCACATCTGTACTTTCAAGCTAAATTTCGAGACAAAATTATTTATCCCTACTTTGTATTTCAGGTGGCAAGTGACGTAGTTGAATTAGCATATAATGATTTTGCAAATGCCAAACAAAGATCAAGTATGCTACAAGAATTTTTTGGACCAGAATACCGAATTTTCAAAGAAGATGTTTCCTCTTTGGAGGATGTTCTAAAAAAGAATCCTGAGAAACGTGACAACATCCTCAAGAATTTACATGATGCACTTCAGCCTATTGTGGATAAAGGTGTTTTCACAAATTCTATGATCCATTCTCTATTAAAACAATATTTAGAAAATTGTAATCCAGCAGACCGAGTTCCAATAATTGAATCACTAAGGGAACATTTATTGCCAATTGTTCATACTAAAGATGGTTGTAAAGTTGCTATGCTTTGCTTATGGCACGGGACAAATAAAGACAGAAAGGCTATACTAAAGTCCTTCAAAGGACATTATTTAAAAATCTCTTCAGAGTCTAGTGGCTACTTAGTGCTGCTTGCTGCATTTGATTGTGTGGATGACACAGTTTTCCTTAAAAAAGCCGTTTTAAGTGAATTACTTAGTGACTTTAATTTTTTAACTGCATCTAGCTCTGGAGTAAAGGTACTACAATATCTTGTTGCACCGCGGTTGCCTTCATTTTTCCATCATGGCACAATAAAAGAGTTAGCCAAAGGAGATGGTAATGCTACGAGCAAGAAGGATGCTGAAATAAGAAGAAAGGAAATCTTTGATGCCATCTCTGAACCTGTCCTCAACTATATTGAAGATAAACTAGATGAATGGATGACAGAAAGTCAATGGGTTGTATTCATTTGGAATGCTATGCAGAACTTGACTGGTTCGAACGAAAGGATCTTCAAAAAGATTGCGAAAATGTGCAGTGAACCTTTTGTTCCTGGAGATAGTAATCATTTTCTGGAAAATAACTTAACTACTAAGCTCATCACGAACTTGATTAAGCATGATAAGGAGAGAGGCAAAAACAATAAGAGTTTGTTTTGTACTCAACTTTTGGAAGAAGCTCAAAGTGAAGTTAAAGGTTGGATATTGACAAACAGAGGGTGCTTTTTGATTGTTCAGATGTTGGAAACCGAAGTAGAGTCTACTGTTAAAAAAGTCACTGCTATTGTTGAACCATTGAAGAAAAAGATTGAGAAATCTAGTTTCAAAGGTGCAGAAATATTGTTAACCAAGTTGAAATAAAATATTTTATTGGAATATTGTTTTAAGTAACCTAAACTTCCGTATTATTGTTTGTAGCTATTTTGTTTTCAATGTCAATATTCTAGATTTTTAGTTACTTTTCCTTGTACATTAACAATGATACAACATTTAAATGATTTACAAACCACAAAACATAATACCATTAATTTTTTGTGGTGCATGTTGATTTCTTGCAAAACAAGTTTGAGAAGCTAGCTTCAATAACTGACCTCTGATTGGGGTGGTGGATGATTTGTGGACTCTTCACTAGATCTTGCCGTTTTTAGATATAGATAATAAGCTGAATAATAACTTGGCTTAAATAAAAAAGTACTACATATTATATTTTCTTTAAAAAAAATGTTTCATAGATCAAATTAACTTGGAAAATGTTTCACTATTTTTATATGTGGTTTTTTGAATTTACAATTTTTCTTCAATAATAACTTGGCTTAAAAAATAAACAAGTTTCTATAGATTTTTCCTCAAAAAAATGTTTTTTAACAAACTTAAAATATTTTGCTATTTTTACAAGAGGTGAAGATACATGTTAAGTTTTTTTGTTTCACATTTTTTCTTATTGAGTAAAGTTTATAGATAATGAACCGAATAACTTGACTTGAATAAAAATATTCTATGAACTATATTTTTTAAATGTTTCATAGCACTAATTAACATACAAAATATTTTGCTATTTACTGAAACCATTTGTTACCTCTGGTTGATGGATACCCTATTATATCACAATTTTTTCGAGCGAGTGAAACGAAGTTAACACAGTTGTTACTTTTCTGTCTTTGTCATCCGGACATTCAATAAA
>JARUHE010343497.1:0-10369 GCA_031471125.1 Archaeomysis grebnitzkii | reverse complement strand
TTAACAATTTAATAATTATATATTTACTTATTAACAATTTATGAATTAAATCATTTTTCATCAATAATTTACGTATTGAACATTGAAATATTTTTATGTTAACCTTTTTTTGGAATAAACCTCAGCGGCGGTCAAAAAATAAGAAGAAAAAACTGTCTTACATAAAATACTTCAACTGACACGAGGTTTTGGCCGATCCATATATATAGATCAGTGATACTAACCCGGAAAAGAATTACCCGACCTCAAAGTGTTCTTCACAAACAATGGTTGCATTTGCTGTTCAGTCTGGGTCCAGATGGATCCAGATAACTTAAATTACAACACTGGTGCGTCGTGAATTTTTTGTATCCAAGAGAGCAAAACTATTAATTGTACAGTATTTTAATTAGTTTATGTTTGTCTTAAAAATAATTGTAATTGGCGTTATTTTTCTAAGTAAGAGCATATGAAAATATCTTACTGTTTCTTAGTGTTTTCTTAATAGAAAGAACAAAAGAACAACAAAATAAAAGAACAACAGAACAAATGAAAAGAACAAACTAAATGAAAAGAACAAAACAAAAGAAGAAAAACGAACAAAATAAAAGAAGAAAAAAGAAAAGTAAAACAAAACAAAATAAGAACAAAATAAAAGAATAAAAACAAAAAAGAACAAAAAAAGACGAAAACACAAAAGAAGAATAAAATAAAAAGATAAAAACACAAAAGAAGAAGAAAATAAAATAAGAAAAAATAAAAGAAGAAGAATGACAAAAGAAAAACAATTAATAACAAAATAAAAGAAGAAAAAATAATGAAAAAACTGACCTCAAGTGTAAATATTTGGAGCAGCAAAAACGGTCTTTGGACAGGTTGTGGAGCAGCGGTGATTATGAGGACTGGATCGGTGCTCACCCAAGCACTGAAATCGATCACCTGAAAATATTTATTCAATTTTTTTTTGTCACACACCTTTGCTTATAATTACAATTTCAAATTATTTATTTTTGATAAAGTTAATTTATGTTGAAATTGCGAGGTGAAGATTGTAGCGAGACTGGCTGGAAAATCGACATGGGAGCTGATTCTGGTAAAAGATTAACAGTTCGTCACTGGTTTTGATGGATTAATCATTAATCTACATTTTCTTACTAAATGACCTCTGAACACGATGATTCTTTTAATAGTTGCTTCATTTTGAAAGTGGGGGACATTATATTTCATACGATTTTTTTTATAATTACAATTTTAAATTATTTCTTTTTGGGAAAGCTCATTTGTGCTCAAACCGATTTGCTTATAATTATAATTTTTAATTATTTTTTGTTGAAATATTTCTTACCATTCTACTTTCCATCGTTGGTGTGAAATCCATTGGACTAAAATGAATTTCCTGAAAAAATAGTTTCTTTGATAAATAATTTTTATCTACAAATACAGTTTCTTATATTTAAATTTTAAACAAATAGTACTTATTCTGTGTAAGTACTGAAAAAGTTAGTTTTCAAAGGCATTTAAGTATTTTTAATTTAATAAACCAGCTTTACCTAACAATAAGAAAGTTTCCATTAGAATTAATTGAGTTTTTATTCCCTTTTAGGACATTCTTTTTGGACAAAATATTAAAGTTATACTGCCCATGACTTGATCATTACTGAAATTTTGTATTTAATAAGATTTCAGCTAAGCAATTTATATATTTTTAGAAATCGAACACTTATACATTTTCACAAGCACTTAGTACTTAGCAATTTACAATGTATGTATATTTAAATTGATAAGTAGCCTTAGAATAGAAAATGAAAAATAGTTATTTTTTCAGGTGTGTTTAAGCTAAGTAATATATAATTAATTTTGAATGATTCAAAATATGAACATATTTTACTTTTTAAAAAAATTTGTAAACAAACTTTTATGCATAAATTTTTATGAAGTTACTTTTTTAACGAGAGCTCCAATAACACCGTCCCAATTGTTTGCATTGTCTCTGTGACCCCAAGTGTTGAACAAGACGGGTTTCACTGTGAAGTTGTGCTTTTTCATCAGGATTTGTAAAACTCTCCACGAATATCCAGACGGATGTTCTATTCCTTCTTGCAAGTTCATAACACGAGGTTTCTATAAAGTAAATGTCTTATCATCACAATAAAAAATGATATAACATTTGAAAAATATTGACCCTATATTAATTTTACTGGCTAGAATACTAAATATATTTATTGTTTAATTGATTTTCAATATTTTTACGTTTTATATTTTCCATTTTGAAAAACTCCGTAAAATAGTTTTCTTATACATTTATTTTCAATGAAATGTAATACTGAGTAATACAAAAACTTCTTTAATTAGACACATTTAGATAATTTATAGATAATTTATAAATAATTTATAGACAATTTATAGATCATTTATAGATCATTTATAAATCATTTATAGACAATTTATAGATAATTTATAGATAATTAATAGATAATTAATAGATAATTAATAGGCAATTAATAGACAGTTTATAGACAATTTAGAGACACTTTACAGATAATTTACGGATAATTTATAGCTAATTTATAGCTAATTTATAGATAATTTATAGATAATTTATAGCTAATTTATAGCTAATTTATAGACAGTTTATAGACAGTTTATAGACAGTTTATATACAATTTAAAGACAGTTTAAAGACAATTTAAAGACAATTTAAAGACATTTTAAAGACAATTTAAAGACAACTTATAGATAATTTATAGACAGTTTAAAGACAATTTATAGACAATTTATAGACAATTTATAAACAATTTATAGACAATTTACGGATAATTTATAGCTAATTTATAGCTAATTTATAGACAGTTTATAGACAATTTATAGACAATTTATAGACAATTTATAGACAATTTATAGATAATTTATAGTTAGTAAAAATAAAAAATAATAATTCACATACATTGATAAGAGCGATTCTCAGCTCCCTCCCCAACAAAGATGTCGTTATTTTAGGAAACATTGGCTTGCTTATCACTAAACCCAAATTGTTCCGCCACCTTTAAGCAAAAGTTAATACATTGCTTCTGTATTGGTAAAATATTAATAAACATGTTCTTATAAATGTTTCTTATTTATTCATTGCTAAGAAAATATTTCTCAGTAAGTACATTTTTAAAGGGATACCATTCTGATGTACAGTATAATTTAAACATAATTTTCAACATATTTAGAACCATCCTACAATTGATATTCATGCAATAGATGGTTAACCCTTTACTGCTTGTATAGCCGAATACGTCACGTAAAGTAAAGGTCACTTTCAATGTTAATTTGAACGTGGACTCACACATGTCAAATGAAAATTGCTTCGTAACCTTAAAATAGTTTTAATATCCAACAAAAATAAATATGATTTGTTTTAACCAGACTAATATTTTTATTTTAACCTTTCATAAATATTTCGATGTTTACTAACATCCTGTTCAGTATAAAACATTATGATCGATTGTTTTTTTAAAAGAACAAATGACCTTATACAGAAGAACATAATCATATGAACTACAGTTTCACATTTTTCAAAACAGTATTATGGAAGCACATATTCAATGAAAATGATCCAGCAGACGTGTTCATGTTTGGGACTTTTTCAACTAACGTTGGCTCAACTATTCTATGCTTGATGAAGTCATTTGACTTATACACCAGTTTTGGCGAGTCCCGATCAGTTCTGTGACCAGTGTTTGCAAAAAGATAGAACTATTTTTATTTCAATTTGTATAATCGTTTTTATGTTCCCTTATTTCTAATTTTCTTCCAGTTTCCAGTTTTCTCCATATTCCTTACAACAACAAGTTAATCTTTTTACTTAATTTGCAGCATATCAATAATCTCTAATGGTATCAAAAGAGAAAAAGAAAGCTGTTGTACATACCAAGTAAGCTGAAAGGAGTGTGAAATAAAGTACTTTGGTGAAACTGTTAGAAATTTAGAAACACGCTTAAAGGAATATAAAAACGATTATAGGAATGACAATAATTCTCTGTTCTTGCATTCCGAAAACACTGGTCACGGAACTGATTGGGACTCGCCAAAATAGGTGTGTAAGTTAAATGACTTTATCAAACGTAGAATAGTTGAGTCAACGTTAATTGAAAAATTCCCAAATATGAACACATTTTCGTTGACTGGATGCATCCATAATGGTATTTTGAAAAATGTGAAGCTGTCGCTTATATAATAATGTTCTGCTGTTAAAGGTAATTGTTTGCTATAAAACAATAGACTAAAATAAAAATATTAACTCTTTAAAGTGTTAATTTACATAAAATTAACTAATTAGATGAAAAATGTTGCTTGAAAAAAGAAAACTATTTCTCATTTCATCATCTAACTATAATTATGAGTGTTTTTGAAACACTTAAAAACAACGCAACAATATCTTAGTAGTACTATCCCACAGTTCGAACACTCACGAAGTTTGAACAACGCACTGTTATTTTAAAATAAAACACTTAGTAGGATCTGTAGACTCCATGAAGGAAAACACATAGTTACTTTCAGCTCTTTTAAAATGAAAAAACATCAAATAATGTATTATAAAGTATATTAAACCATAAATTAAACTAAATTTAAAAGTATAAGTAAAAATGTTAACCAAGAAAATCGATTATGTTCATAACAAATTGTGTTTTCTTTAAAATCAAAAATATTACATTAAATCGAAAAAAGTAGTGCACATTGTTAAGAATACATATATAAATAACTATAACTACAAATTTGTTGTAGAATGTGTAAAAATAGTTTCTAGCACTCAACTTTTTGTTAAAGGTAAATAATCTCCAACGGTATGAAAAGAGATAAAGAAAACTGTGGTACATACAAAGTAAGCTGAAAGGAATGTGAAACACTTTGGCGAAACTGAAAGAAATTTAGAAATACGCTTAAAGAAACATAGAAATGGAAATGAAAATAATTTTCTTTTTGCTTTCCGCAATCACTGGTCACATCATTGACTGGGACTCTGCAAAACGTAGAGTTGTCGAGTCAACGTTAATTGAAAAAGTCCCAAAGAATGTTTATCGCATGTATACTTCCATAATATTATTTTGAGAAACGTAAAGCTGTGGTATACTCGTATATGATAATCTTATTTTGTATAAGGTCAATTTAAAAAAAACAGTCCGTCAAAAAGCTTTCTTTTGAAGAGAATGTTAGTAAGAATATCAACATAGTTAAATGTGTTATTACCAAAAATAAAAATGCTAGAAAACCCTATTTACACAAATACGATTAAGGTTATTAATGAAAACATAAGCTTGTTATTTTTAGAAGACACTTTTTCAAATAAATTGTTTGGAGTGCATGAACCTCACATGATCAAAATAGGGACAGGAAATTTCGGAGAAGTAAGAAGTAAGCTCCAGGAGAGTTTAAAAAAAATGCCAAAGCGTTGAGAAGTAAATGTCCAGGAAATGCCAAGGATGTGAGACTCACATGCCAACCACCTGGAAAGTCTTGGATCCGTCCCCGGGAGAATCGAGTCGGTAGAGGATCCAATCGTCGGCGTTGGTACGAGATGGCTTCAGCAGAATCGCTTTCGAGGCTTCCTCCAACGAATCCGCCAACTCTTGGGTCGTCACTGTGTTGTCTAGGACGACGTAGTACCATGTCGTGATCTGAAACACAAACAAATTAGCATTATGACCATGTCGTGATCTGACACACAAACAAATTAGCATTATGACCATGTCGTGATCTGACACACATTATGATCGAGCTACAAATTAATTAATTTATTAACAAATTAATGTCATGATCGAGTCCCAAAAGGTTTTTTGAATGAACCTAAAGGTTAATTATTTTCAACGTTGTGTATAACTAAAATTGTTAGCTTGGAAACTTTTATATAACTAAATTAATAATCATGATTCTTAAATAGTATTTCGAAAGACATCAACATTATACTCAACGTTGTAATTAAAACTTTTAGGTTGAAAAGTATCACTAAAAATACTTACTCCAGTGTTGACTACATCCATGAAATTCCTTCTCTGGAAATATATATTTTTGAGAAAATTTTTAATTAATATAACTTAGAATTAATGGTAATTGTCCTTACTTTTGAAGCGCCAAAAAGGAAAAAGGAATTATGAAATTATTGTTTTTGTTATCGCTAATGGTTACTGTTGTCAATGGTTCTTGAATTTTTGACGTTTTCGCCAACGTAAGCTGACAGGCGATTATTTTGTCGCACATTTTAATTACTTTATTTTTACTTATTTATGATTTAATAAACATGTGCTAACGGTTTTTAAATAGATTTTTTATTGAACACTTAATTTTACATAAGCGATTCAAGGGTTTGTTGCAACCACTTGTTTCCGTGGGGGTTACTGTCATTCATTCGTTCATTTCTCATAACATCAAAACTTTAACAAATAAGTTTATTTCCATTTCAGGGATAAACTTTAAGCATTTTAAAAATAGTTTAACATTTGAGTGAAGATGAAAAGTTGCTCACATCAACAATGACATTGAGCACATCAGTGGAGGTTCCATAGACGATGAACTGGTCCTCGCTCGAGTAGCCTTCCGTGGGGCCCAGATGGCTGAGAAATTTGGTGATGTTTGGATAAATCTCCACTTGGATGAATTCGTCGAAACACATTTTAACAACGGTGTTGATTCCAGGCACTGCAAGGGAATTAAAAATTATAATTATGAAATTATTATTTTTGGAATAAGAATAATATATTAAATACAAAATGTGTTGTTTAATGCTTTAACATCATCAAATGACCTGATTTTCCATAAGTGACGAAATGCACATCCAAGTGGCTGGTGTATGTGAGCACATCTATCATGAACCTTCCCAAGTACTTGCCTCGCATCTCATCAGGATTCAATTCTGGTATGAACGCTTTCAAAAAACCTTTCGAGAGCACCATTTCGGCTGTTAAAAGTAATAATATAATATCATAACAGACATAAATAAAATTCCATAAATACCATAAGCACACAAAATACCATAAGCATACATAATACCATAAGCATACATAATACCATAAGCACACAACATATCATACGCATACAAAATACCATAAACAAACACAATACCATAAACACACACAATACCATAAGCACATAAAATACAATAAACACACACAATACCATAAACACACATAATACCATAAACACACAAACTACCATAAGCACCCAATATACCATAAGCACCCAACATACCACAAGCACCCAAAATATCATAAGCACACAAAATTCCATAGGCATACAAAATACCATAAGCATACATAATGCCATAAACACACAAAACACCATACGCACACAAAATACCATAAGTACACAACATACTATAGTCATACATAATACCATAAGCACACAAAATAGCATAAACACACAAAATAGCATAAGCAAACAAAATACCATAAACACATACAATACAATAAACACACACAATACCATAAGTACACAAAACACCATAATCATACATTATATCATAAGTATATAAAACACCATAAACACACAAAATACCATAAACACACAAAATACCATAGGCACACAAAACAACATAAGCACACATAATACCATAAACACACAAACTACCATAAGCACCCAGCATACCATAAGCACCCAAAATATCATAAGCACAAAAAGTACCATAGGCATACACAATACCATAAGCATACATAATGCCATAAACACACACAACACCATACGCACACACAATACCATAAGTACACAACATACTATAGTCATACATAATACCATAAGCATACAAAATAACATAAACACACAAAATAACATAAGCACACAAAATACCATAAACACATACAATACCATAAACACATACAATACCATAAGTACACAAAACACCATAATCATACATTATATCATAAGTATATAAAACACCATAAGCACACAAAATATCATAAACACATAAAATACCATAAGCACACCAAACACCATAAGTACACAAAATACCATAATCATACATAATACCATAAACACATAAAATACCACAAGCACATAAAATACCATAAGCACACAAAATAAAGAACACAAAATACTATAATCATATATAATACTATAAGCACATAAAATACCATAAGTACACACCATACCATAATCATACATAATACCATAAGCACATAAAATACCATAAGCACATAACATACCATAATCATACATAATACCATAAACACACAACATACCATCATCATACATAATACCATAAACACATGAAATACCATAAGCACATAAAATACCATAAGCACAAAACATACCATAACGTACCATATACCGTAAGCACACAAAATACCATAAGGTTACATATTACCATAAACACATAAAATACCATAAGCACACAAAATACCATAAGTACACAGAATACCATAAGCACATAAAATACCATAAGTACACAGAATACTATAAGTACACAGAATACCATAAGTACACAGAATACCATAAGTACACAGAATACCATAAGTACACAAAATACCATAAGTGCACAGAATACCATAAGTACACAAAATACCATAAGCATACCAAATACCATAAACAGACAAAATACTATAAACACTCTATTTGTCGTAAATTAACACACACGACAAAAACGGCAGTACGCATGCACACTCTACGACCAATTTTGAAGATTTATCATTAACGTAGTATTCAATTTATTAAGGATTTTTTTTAACTTCAATTTTATATGAATTTAAAAAAAATGTTCGTTACGTAGGTACATGAAAGACACAGATTCAAATAAATGCTGAAGGCTTTAATACTTTAGACATAGAATTATATTAACTTGGTTATTTTATGTCTAATTTAAAAAAAAAAATTGTGATTGATGTAAGTAATGAGGAAATATAATGGTCCTAAGCCTTCAATGAAGCTCACCAAATTGTTTTGTTTGGCTATAAAAAACGAAACTGGATTGAAGAATTCAGAATCTATTTGCTCTGACGAGTTATGCGTCAGAAAAAAACCCAAATAGTTCTAATTTCTTTATCATTCTATGGAGTTTTTGAAAAGTTTGATTACCTTTATTTTTAAAAATTTAATATTCGTTTGATATATCTCATCTATAGTATTCACGGAATACTTGTTATTATTTATTAATACCTCTTAATCAATAGATGTCAGTATTTTATCATACTTTGTAATATATTCAATTTTGCAAAAAATACTTGAAATGTATTAACATCCAATATGAATAAAGATGCTTTAATAACCATGAACATTAAAATAAAATAAACTTACTTGAGTTTAAAAAATCTTTTGTGTAAGTAGAATTGTTGGGCATGCCCTCAGGCTCAGAATTTCTTTTAAGTCGTTTCTCCGAGATATTGCGTCCAAACTTTCCTGAGTTCTCCGTAATCGAAAAATAGTCGTGGTATGGAACTAAGGAAGTTTTATCACAAGAAGATTTTTTGATTTCTTTATCATTTGATGAAGTTTTTGAAATGTTTGATTTGTTACCGTCGTCGTTTTTGAAAGAAGTTCCATTTTGTTTGGTTATATCAAATGAAACTGGACTAAAGGGTTCAGAATCTGTTTGTTGAATCTCCCTCAGAGAGTTAGTTTGAACTAATTTATTAAACGTCAGAAACAAAACAATTTTTGTCATATAGTTCATATTGATATGCTGAGAATTACGTTTTGAAGCTGGAAGCAAATTAGAATTCAAATTATATAATATACAAAATAGCAAATTCAAAAAAGTTAAGCTAGAATTATTTACTATTAATTGACTATAAAATGTTTAGCATTCATTTAATGGATGGTTTGAAGAGACTAAATTAAATTAGAAGAAACTAATAGTTTCTTAATTTAGTGTTTTTGGTCGTTTTAATTAAGAAAAAATATTTTAGTTTTTAAATTTAAAGTTGAAGCTAATGCAAAGTATTATATTTATTTTTATATTATAGTTATTATAATAATTCTTATAATTATATAATGCAAAGTATTATAATTATAAAATTATATAATGCAAAGTATTATAATCATTATTATGTTATAATAATTATAATAATTATATAATGCAAAATATTATAATTATTATAATATTATAATAATTATAATAATTATATAATGCAAAGTATTATAATTATTATTATATTATAATAATTATATAATGCAAAGTATTATAATTATTATTATATTATAATAATTATAATAATTATTAAATTATAATAATTATATAATGCAAAGTATTATAATTATTATTGTATTATAATAATTATAATAATTATATAATGCAAATTATTATAATTATTATTATATTATAATAATTATAATTATTATTATATTATAATAATTATAATAATTATATAATGCAAAGTATTATAATTATTATTATAGTATAACAATTATAAAAATTATAAAA
>JARUHE010343486.1:0-10370 GCA_031471125.1 Archaeomysis grebnitzkii | reverse complement strand
CTAACCAGACCCAACGTTGCTTAACTTCGCCGATCATACGGGAAGCGGTGTTTCAACGCGGCCAAGGCCGTTGACAATATATATATATATATAAATATATATATATAATTTGTAATATAAAACATATATAGCCTATATACAAGTGGGTTTAAGATATGTTTCGGAGATCTCCGACGACAATTTTTAAAAGTTCGTTTCTTACCTCCTGGAATTTTGGCAACTATCTTGCAAACTTTTATTTACCTTCGGCCATTTTGAGACTTATGATAATCTCCAGCAATGTTGATAACGATTTAACAGATTACGTCCAGTCCCGGGCTGGCATAGCTGCCCAAACGCCTTGAAGACATGATTCCCCAAAAGATATTTTTAGGGTAGCTAAAAAATTCTTGAATATTAATATATCTTCTCTAAAATACATACTTACGAACCTATGGCATCGGATACAAAATTTATATACGACTATGTGAAAAAACTTCTCAAGAACTCTTCTAGTTCTCGATAATGAATAAAACATGAACTCGTTCATTTAACAAAAACTAATAATTAAACCTTTTCTTCGTTTCATCAGGCATTAAAAGATTATTAATTTTTATTTTATATTTACTTGGTTCAATATGAAATATTTCATAGGTTGGAATATGTGAACCACAAGATATTCAAATGTTTTTTTTAATAGTTTAATATTAAAACTGAAAATCTGTATGCAAAAATGTTGATGTTTTTTTATTTTATATAGGCTATTTGTATATGATGAATGAATAATAAAGTTTATGCTTACAAGATGTACGTTGCAACACGTAATAATAATTCATCAACCTATCCCTCAAGGATGTTCACAAAAAAACGGACCTCATACATTACCAATCACAAGTGTAGAGCACATTTTCGAACCGGCTGCTCCCCCATGGGAAGGTTGCCTAACCTATTGCCCAAGAAGGTAATCCAGAACAGGTATTAGGTTGACCTTCGTAACTTTGTTTGCATAAATGCCAGCAGCAATGAGACTCCTTAGCTATAGCATTGTAGAAGCATTGGAAATTATTTTTATTGCTACTATCTTAAGGTATTCAACATATATATATGGCTAGAATAGAAATGGGTAACTTAGGTTTGAAGTTTTCGAGAAGCATCAACAAATATTACTGCCCAAAATAATAATGGTTTTGAATGTTAGAACGAATAAGCATGTTAAATCTGTTCAGTCAAGAAAATAGTTTCATGAAAAGTTATGTAGTGAATTTTAATCATATAGTTTTCTGCTCCAAAACTCACAAATTTTATTAATTCCAAGAAATTATTGTTTCTATGGAAAGACATTTGAAGATTGGTAAACTATTTACGATAAAACTGGGTTTTCTCAAAGTTCGTTGAAATAGTCATGCAAAACAATTTTGCTGCGAAACTTTTCTTTGCTTTTATACATCATTAGCGAAGGTCCAGGAAGTACTGCAAGGCTATGCAGTTAGTACTTTGCAAACTACAAGTTACAGGATTATAGTAAACCACCACAGATATGAGTCACTGGTTAGGGACACCAAAAAATGATATTACAGGATGAGATGTGGTATTTCCAGATTACACTTCAAGAAAAGCTAAATAAATACAACTACATTTGATAGGATACACCTAGACATACAAAGGATTTTGAAATTATTGGATGAAAAATTCAATTTTGAAATACAAAATATTAAAATATTTCAAATGAAGATATGTGGATCCTTTTATTTGGTCTCGCAATATTTATTTATTTTGTCTTTTAAAGGAAATTGACGAAATAAAACTTAATAACTTTTACATATAATAGGAATGATATAGCATTATAATTTATATAAATATATAAACATTAGACTATGTAGTTTATACATTAAATTTTACATGTACTAATTACAGTCTGCAAAGAACATTTTAAAAATCATTAAAATTTTACCTTAGTTAGAAGTGCATTGGTCTCTTCAAAGAATATATATAACACATTGACTAGCATGTAGGAATGAATCAAGATTTCAACTTATTCATTAAATATTACTTTAAAAAATGTTCAAAGTTACACTCGTGGAATTTACTAACTTTCACATAGCAGCACCATTTACCACAGTAGCTGTACAAACGTCAAATAAAAAAAGAATTTAATTTTTTATGGGATTTTTGTTCTTTAGAGTTGCCTCTTTATCACCAGCAGGCAACCAATTTTCCATATATCAAATTAAAAACTTTCAATAAGACGTTCAGAGTAATGTTCCCTCCTGGCAAGAAATCAGACTTAAACTTGGCAAACTTTAATTTATATTTAATAAAGTAAACCACTAATTTATGGAATTTAGTGAATTATTGAATATAGTAAACTATTAGTTTATTGAATATAGTTAATTATCAATTTATTGAATATAGTTAATTATCAATTTATTGAATATAATAAACTATTAGTTTATTGAATATAGTTAATTATCAATTTATTTAATATAATAAACTATTAATTCAGTTATGTAAACTTGAAGAAAATTAAATCGTTTTCTTAAAATGTTATTAATGATGCAACCATACCTGTTGTTGAAGATTGTAAATATTTAACTAATTTTCACAATACAACAAAATAAAAAAGTAACAAAAATTTCATAAATTTATATTACTATATGTAAATAAATTATTTAAAACAAAACAGTTAAGTTATCACAATTATTAAACTAAAATACTCAGTATTATCGCAATAAATAAATTATCTTACGATCAATCAGATTTTTAATCATTTTATTACAACACACAAGTTAAAAAATTTAAACCAAACATTATAATAATTTTGGTTGAAAAATAAATCCTTAGAAAATTTTTCCACACTAAAAATCTTCAATCATTTGGAATCATTCAATCACAGAAAACTTGATATTATTTTCCACCACACATTACAATCAAATAAATCATTTTGGATAACATGTTACAAATCTCTCTTCATCAAAATTTCCCAGCGAGAAATTGGATCCGGATTGTTTTATTTTACTCTCGACATTAAACCTTTGGATTACTCTTGTCGACCGTTTTCGCTTTTTTCAAATTCATTTTGCTGAAGGAAGAAATGGAAGACAGAAGAGCGGACCGATCCGAGTCAGCTGATGCAGACGGTGGAGATGATTGTGAAGGCGATGATGGCAATGATTCTTTGGGTGGTGGTGGAATGGGGGGAGGAGGAGGTGGCAGTGGTGGTGATAATGATGCGTTGGGTGATTGGGATGATCCATTACCTGGAAAATCGAGTTTTTAAAATATAAAATCAATCAAAAAAAATGACAATAAAATATTTCAAGCTAACAATAAGAAACTCAATGTCTTAATAATACTACAAATTTTAATTGAAAAAAAATATATTTCAACAAAAAAATTCTAAACTAAATTTATGAAATAAGTTAAGCTTTGGAGGAGGTATTCTTTATTATATTTCTCATCATTCTTAAAAGACTCATTTTGCCTGAATTGGACATTTCAAGTTGCACATTGCAAAAGTGTAAGATTTTACATTGGATCATTTACAGTTTGAGAGAATTACGTTTTGTTGAGAAACTTGTAAAAAAAAATATTCGTCTATCTTTATTTCTTTGTTTATCAAACATATTTCATTGCAGGTTCCATCTTAATCCACCAGTTTTGATCTTATTAATTTCTATTCTTACATTTTGAAAATTTTGAAACTAAACACATTTCTGTTTAATCAAATTATAGGAATGAAAGAAAACATCAAAATATGAATCAGTTCTTCAAATATTAAAATATATATTTTATGTATTTTATAAGCAATGCCATGCATTCTGTAAAACAAAGATCTGTTGCATAAATAATTACTTTAATTCACCCATTCACAAAAAAATAACCGAATCAACCTTAAAGCAAAACCATCAAACGTAATTAAAACGTAAATGCAACATTATAAATGTAACTTATAACTTGATATGATTACAAAAATATTGAATCAATGTTTTCAACTAAAACATCAATGAAATGGAATAATTGTAAATAAAAGCATATAGTATTTTTTTCATCTGCACCTAAAAGCTTTAAAGAAACAGCCATTTTGTAATTGGACTTACCTTGTATGTTAGGGAGTAAATTCAACCATGCATTTTCCAAACTATTTACTAATGCTTAACATTGAAATTTAATTTAATGAGTGTCTAGATATTTGAAAATACGTGTTTTGCTTTGAACTTTGACTTCCCAAAAATGGGAGACAATAAAAAATTTGAAATCGTAAGAAAATGTTAGGTGTGGATACTAACATTCATCCATCATAATCCATTGGAAAGTTACAATTTTCTGCCATACCTTGTTACAAGAGTCAACAATTTTATGAAAATGTACAAAAAATATTATTATTCAATTAAATTAAATATACTCTTAGCATGTATGTCTATGCACTTAAGAAGCGATTACAGTGAATAAACATCTAGTTAAAAAATTTTTTTTTTAAATAATCACATAAAGAAAACAAAGTAACAATAACTATTGTATAATTTAAGATATTTGTATTACATTATTTTATTTATAAGTACTCTTTGAACAGACTGTAGAAAAATAAATTATTATGATATAATAAAACCTAAAAACAAAAACAATCACAGAAATGCACATAACCTGTGTATTTATTTCTAAATTAAAGCCAGCACTAAATGGAGCTAAGGCAAAAGCATAACTGTTAAGCAATACCGAAAGATTAAGAAAAAAGGTTTTCAAACTTTTATGTGCAAGTGCATATTAAAGTTGAGGCATTTTTAATACAGATTGTTTGAGATAAAACATTTTGCGAAATGTTTCAAACAGTGACAGATCCCCAAATAGTTGAAATAATACTTTTGTTTACATTAAGCTCTGGATAGGTTGGGATGGCAAGGATGACACAGCAAGCAGAGGTTACTCAGCACACCAGAACAGGTGATTACTACTACTCAGTGTGCACCCCAAAGGTAACAGGTATAGAACATTTGTCAAAACAAGGCTATCTGTCTTACTGTGTTAACTTCAGTGTAGTTTGAAAATTTATTTACGTTATCTCAACACATACACATAAACGTTCTTAGAAATATTTTTTTTCAATGAAAGACCAATTCATAAAATCTACCCCAAAAAACTAAAAACATTTATGCACCAAACCCACAGAAAGAATCTTGTGTAGGCCTATATTTATCAAATTTCTAAAGGGCAAGTTTTTCTTTGATAGAAAATACTATTGAGAGTCTTTATAGGATATAAAAGGATAACACCACTTTTAAGCATTGAGAAAAGTAGCAGCTAAAGTACATGTAAAACTATAACTAAAAGCCTCTAGGCATGTATTAGTGCCACACTGTTTTCAACACAAATCTTTGCTCGTTTGAATTATTTTTATTGCACCACCCACCACCTAAGGCATGCACATGATGTTGAACTAACCATTACGGTGACTTCTCCAAGTGAGCTACAATCAAACAATAAAAGTAACAATGTTATTTACCCTCTTCAAATAATTTAAGGTAAACTTGTCGCATCTGAAAAAGTCATTAATTTCATGTCATCACTAATTCACTTTAGCAATTACAAATTTATGAAAGAAAATATTTTAAGAATTCATAGTTTATTTTCTTCATACAGTTAGAAAAAGACAACTTGGTAGAAAAAAACTTAGAAGAGCGAAATGGTCCTCTTGGCTAGGAAGGAAATCTGATGAGCTGCAGATAACAGAACATGATCTAGTTACGGCAAACCACTTTATCAAAGTTAGACAAAAAATATTAATATTGATCAGATTTGTTTTATATTTTCACTTCTATTAATTGTAACGATCAATCTTCTATGTTTTGTCGGTTCTTGACTTTGGCATATTATAGTCTACATTCAAATATGTGATGAACAAATATAAAAAATGCTAAGAATGCTTTACAAAAAGAAAAACTTCCATTCTGTAGCTTCAAATACTAAACTTTTCATTTTAGGTCTTGCAAGAAGGGATGGGTCCATTTTCTTCCATGCAAAGGCAAAATCTTTTTTGGCTCAGCAAGACAATTTACCAACAGATATGAATAACTTGATTTGTTAATTAGTGACACAGATAAGAATATTAAATTAGAACTGACAAACATGCAGAATATCTTCATTCCAAAATGAAATTCTAACTTGGCTACAATTAATCAAACAATTGTTATTTTCAAATAAAAAAAAATCACTTAATTTATTATTTGAAACTATTTGAGGTTCATATAAGAAATGAATGTTAATTCGATGGTCTTTTGACAGTCGGTTTGTCATCAAAGATAAAGTCTTTACCCGAGTTGGGTGTGGTTGCTCCAGACGACCGAGATGTCGACCCATCCGAGTTTAGGAAGTTTCCATCCACGGTTGAAGAAGACGACTTTTTCATGGAATGTTTCTGAGGAATTATTTTGTTTGGGAATTCAGTTACTTTTGGAAGGTTGTTTTTAAGTTTTTTTAAATAGTATAAACAATCATTAAAATTTGAAATAAACAACATATATAATAAATGAATTGTAAACTCTAACTATTTCCAGATCAAATTTTTATTACCTTCACACTTTCAGAATATTTTTTATTTCAAACTCTCCACAACAATTAAATCAAATCAAGTCAAGTCGGAGATAATTAAAATGTCAAAGTCAGCATTAAGCAAAAATTTTAATTGAATTGTCTATGATTGGATAAAGAAATTTTGTACTGTATAAGATAAATTCTAAATAATTATTTCTTTAAATGAAATATGCATTTTCCTCCCTAACATCAGTAAAAATGCTCTCTTGGTATAACAGACCTTGTGATCATTTTTCAATTTTGATGCAACAGAAACGATCTCCTCAACTTTTTGCTTCTTTTTCTGATGTCTCACCTGAAAGATGTTGAAATTATTTAAAAAAATTATATGTTGGCTAATTCAAAACTATAATGTCTTCATTGTAGATAAAAAATTATATACATAAATTATAGATAAAAGATTGTTAAATATGCGAGAATATCACCGTATCAATTTTCCTATAAACTTCAGACATAAGAATACATTAATGTCAAAAATTTAATGAATCTGCACAATTACAATATTTAATCAAAGTTGAGGATAATAAGAATCACCTCAACACCCACACAATAAATTATTTCCTCACAGGTATTTGGGAGACATTATCACCAAACTAATCAATTCTATAAATTATATACAAAAAATACTTTATTTTAAATTAAACTAGCAGGTCGTAACCCCAGTTGTAGCTTACTTTCCGAAATACTTAATTTTTGGCAGAAAATAAATTGTGATCAAAAACATTTATGGTCGTTGCAAAAAAATTATTCAACTAAAAGTCTTGGTCTAAAAATTGTGGTCACACGGATAGTCTTAAATGATCTCAATTGTAATGCAGACCTCTTCTTTAATGCTCACGCTTATAGTGAAATTAACCTTACGAATTGAGCTTGGGTTACAAATCTTGTATCAACTTTGTCCGTCCCAGGCAGGCCAATACTTTAGGCTTCCACATTGTCCATTCAAACAGTAATTCCAATAGAACATGTGGCAGCAAACATAGCTCTAAAGCATTGCCTTGGTCATAGGAGCCATACAGAAAATTACAGCTTTGTTGTTTTGTTCGGGAGTTAAAATGACGGACAAAAACAAATACCCGCAACTCCGACTGTATGTATTAATAGCTCAATATTTTATTTACAAAAACCTTTTCTGTAATTTACAACTTTTTATAAATTATCCATGGCCTGAAATCCGCCCTCCTTTCAGACATCTTGATAACCTTACCTACATTTATATAAAAAATATGTGGAATACTTTTAATTACCTTCTTTTGGTCAACAGCAAGGCGTGATAGAACGGCTTCGTGTGCCAAAGTAAAGCACGTCTTCACATTGGAAGGTACACGTAGACTGGGTTTCTCATAAGTATGCAATGGAATCTGGAATATAAAACACACTTCATTAGTTATCAAAATGATAAAAAAAAGTTTGGTAAGGTTGTGCCAATTCGCAGAGTAAGCGACTTCATAATATTTGGCTTATGGTAACACAGGTGCCAGGCATTTTTGCAATTAAGTAATCCAGTGCCACTATTCGGCTCACAGGTCAGATATTCGATCCACCTGGTGGTTATAAAACTTGTCAGTGGAGCCAAACACTTAAAATAAGTTAACAAGAAGCTTCATCAAAAACTTTAACCTAGGATTTGGGCAAGTCCCTAAAACAGTTTTTTCATTAGATATTTATATATTTATAAATATTCATTTAAATTTTTTTTATTTTAGTGCATATTGTTGAGAACATTCAGATAAATAATTACTGTTGTTAAGCTTCAAGTAAAATTATAAATCCAGATTTATTGATGTATACACCATGAGACACCTACATGACTACGACAGAGCGATCACAATAGATCATTCCCCTTAATAAGGACTTGCTAATAATCCTATAAAATATTATTAACCCTTTAATGTCTAACTTATAATTGTCAAAAGGCTTAAATGTATTGCATTTAGTATTGAAAGTAATCATTATTGCATGGGACAAACAGTAACATTCAGGTATTTAAGGGTTAAAATAAAAAAAAACATCTGAGGAATTTCGTATACTTGCATCAGGTATTCGTTTTAAGGACATATTTGGCAAAGTACATTCAAAAGTTTATAATTAAATTCAAAAAATTACCTTTGTGTTGAAAAAAGGATGTGTTAAAAGACCGGCTATTGTTGGTAATCCATTTTTACAAGCTTCAGTACTTAAAATACTTTCAAAGACAGACCCTAGAAGAAAATCATGGAAACAAAGATCACAATTCTAATATAAAGCGTAATTAAGATAGTATGCACACTAACCAGTTATAAACGTACATTTAAATGTGCCTAACAAAGAAGTGGCAGGCACATCTAGTTCTCTCACCATCCGCTTTCAATTAGGCGAAACTTTACCATGTGTGACTAAGCTGTTGCACTTAAGACACCTAGCTCCTGAGATGAGAACATGAAAGCTGTTGAAAGTCGGATACCTAGTTTAGGTTAGATTTGGTCTAAGGAGTCAGTTCACTAAAAATTGAAGAGTACTAGTATTTTATGACAGATTCAGACTCTCATACCTTGCCTTATTCACACTTCTTTTCTCATTAGGAAAATAAAGGTGAAATAGCTTTGAGAATCAAACTGCATAGCAGTCTTCTCTAAGGTTGAACAACAATCATATTAAGGTTGCAACATATTAAAATATTAATATCAAAATTGAAAATCTGGTAAAATAAAACTTACTAGCTAAAGGAGGACAATCTACAGGAAAGCTATCACAGGAATCAGCATTCAACGGTGTCTGGAACATCATTTCGTACAGGAGGTGACCAAAGCTGTATACATCAATAGCTTCCATTGAATTGATTCTTTTGTGACTCATAAAATATGGTCGCAATGGGTTTGGAAGGCCAATTATGTGGTTTTCTAGATCAATCAGTTTACAGATCTTGTTGTCAATTATAACATTGCCAAGATGCAAGCAGCCTGTCGACAAAAACTAGTAATCAGTTAATTGTAAAACTGATATAACTTATTTAACTCACAAAAATTAGAAACTTTCCTGAAAATATTTATGACAAAACAGTGGATAGTTTAGGACTGAGGTATAATCAAAGTTTTTAAAAGAAATATATTTCAAGTTATTCTTCATGTTAATGATTTATTGTTTAACCCCAATGTCGAGAATAAAATTAACAAAATCATAAAGCATCAGATAAAATAGGTAAATTTATATGATATTAAGCTTAGAAGATTCTACATAAGGCTTATTATGGTTCAACAGGTTATTAAAACTTGCTTTAACTAACTAAAAAAACTTCCTTAAATTTCTCCAAGTTAAGGACAATAAAAATGTCGATAGAAAGTAACAAAACACATCAATTAATATAACAAAAAGAATAATTAACTCATTATAAAACGAAATTTAAAAATTATGGATAATACAAAAGCAGTCAAGTATTTGTTTGATATTGCTGCCGCCGACAACACCAACGACATAAAAATGGCTACTCTTTTATTGGATTTTCCTAGGACTGCTCGATAAAACTGCCAAAAAAGTACAACATACCGTGTCCAACTTTTTTATCATGAAGAAATTGAAGTGCTTGAAGAATCTGTCTGCCATAAATTGCACAAGATTCCATTGATACGATGTTGGTTTTTTCACTTGAATACTTCAATATAGAACAATTCAAGGGTTTTGATTGGTAGATTTGGTCTCGAAAACTTCCCTGTTAAGGAAATATGAAGAAAAAAAACTTTAATCAACATATGTTTAACCCATTATAGCCTAGTGTTGCATATATGCAACACATGTTTTTTTTTCTGTTTGTCATTGTCAATATCTTTTAA
>JARUHE010343475.1:0-10370 GCA_031471125.1 Archaeomysis grebnitzkii | reverse complement strand
TCCCAGGACAGTGTATACAGGAGGAAGAATCCACTTTGTTCATTTTAAACAGCAAATCATTGAGACAAACACATCCAGTACGTAACCTAGCAAGCATAACGTCCGCCAACCTATAACCAGTAGACAACCACTCCCAATCAGTAATGGAAGGAACAATTCGCCCCAGAAAGGAACCACGCAGATTTGTATCCACAATCTCCATCCACCGTCTCTTCATATGACTCCTGACATATGACACATCTTCCAATACTTCATATTCCAGGAATGTGACCTCAGCAAAGGAGACTGCATTTTTTGCCATCATATCAGCCATCTCATTTCCAAAAATCCCACAATGAGCGGGAATCCATTGGAAATGCACTTTCACTCCTTTCCCATGCAGCATCAACAACAATGTATGAACATTAAATAATAAAAACTTGTAAGAATTAAAAGAATAATTAGCTATGAGAGACAAAGCTGATTGAGAGTCCGAAAAAATCACACTTTCACAGTCACTAACATTCAGAGAGAGCCACCTTAAAGCCTGAAAAATGGCAAATAACTCTGAGGCAAACACTGTGTGCCTGTCCCCTATTCTCCAGCTCAAGACAAGGTCGCAATCAGAAATGAAGACTGCCGATCCAACTCCATAGTCTGACTTGGAACCGTCGGTGTAGATCTTCAAACAATCAAAATACAACTGGTTGACTGTAGCAGAGAAAGTGACGCTCTCACGCCCTTCTAACATTCCCGGCACAGACACCTGCACCCTACCTAAAATGTCAGCATCCCATGGAGGAATCACATAAACCGAATGGAGATACTTGAATTCACCAAGAGGCAAGCCAACCTTATCACAAACAACCTGTGCACGCAAAACAAAAGGCGACTTATGTGGGTATGTGCGCCAACAAAGTGAAAGCAGCGCCTCAGGTGATGAGAACAATTGAAAAATTCTATGGTCGAATTCAAGACCCTGTACCCTCTTCAGCTTTACAATGTTACATGTCTCAAAATGGTGAAATAAGGAAGGCAACCCTGCTTCTGCCTGCAAGGAAACAACAGGTGTAGATTTACACAGACCTGTGATGATACGGAGAGCAGAGTTTTGAATTATCTCCAAGGAAGATAGCAATGAGTGAGAAGCAGAGCTATAAACCTCAATACCGTAGGAGAGTCTACTTCTAACATAAGCCATATAAAATGCAGTCAGAGACTTCCTGTCACAACCCCATGAAGTACCAGCCAGAGCCCTCATCACGTTCAGTTTTTCAAAACACACTGACTTCAAATACATGATATGAGGTTTCCACAGCAAAAGAGGACTATCGAGTGTAAGACCCAAGAACTTGTGATGTTGAACATAGGGAATAACTACACCATGGAGAGACAGAGGAGGAAGAACTGCAATTTTCTTTCTGGTAAAATACATAGCTTTAGACTTGGAAGGGTTCACCACAAGACCCCATGTATGTAACCAAGTACTAAATTTGTCCAGAGATAACTGAATATTTGCAAGTGCCACCTGAGGGTCACTATGAACGGAAAACAAGGAAAAGTCATCTGCAAAGAGAAGCTTGTGGACACCTGCAACTTCCCAATGTAAATCCGAAAGTAGACAGGTGAACAATAAAGGGCTGAGGATCGAACCCTGTGGAACACCATTCGTGATTGGGTAATACTCCGAAAACACAGAACCAACCCGAACACAAAATTCTCGGCCAGTAAAAAAATCGGTCAGCCATCGCATTATCCTCCCGCGCAATCCCATGTTGGACAACTTATATAAAATAGCTGAATGATTCGCCGAATCAAACGCTTTTTCGATATCAAAAAACACAATAACCAAGAACTGTCTTGAACGTAATGCCAGTTGAATGTGATATTCAAGGTACAACAGGACATCCGTACAACTATGATTCCTCCTGAACCCAGACTGTTCAATGGGCAATAGTCTCCTTTGTTCTAAATACCAATACAATCGGTTATGAACCAATCTTTCAAATAGTTTACCTACACAGGACAACAGTGATATTGGTCTGTACGATTCCACCACACTAGGATCCTTCCCAGGCTTAAGGATGGGTATCAGGACAGACTTCTTAAAAGAAGACTCAAAATTACCAACCCTCCACTTATCATTAACTAAGGTCAACAACCTGTCAATAAGAGCGGAAGGCAAGTGTGCAAAGAACTCATTGTGGAAGTAATCCCAGCCAGCAGCGGAAGACTTATTCACTCTGTGTAAAGCCGAAATCAGCTCAAACCTAGTGAAAAGGCCATTGATAGGGGACAGATCACTGACACTGCATGCAACCGAGACTGCAGTATCATAAAACTCCTTGTTTGGCACCAAACCACGACCCTGAAAGATAGTACTAAAATAATCTGCGAATCGCTGTGCAACCTCCACAGGGGAAAGAAGGCCCGTCAAAGCATCCAAAATTGGATAGTGGAAAGAACGCGTACAACCTTGCAGGCTCTTAAAAACCTGCCAGACTTTTGATGAAGAGGTTGAAAAATCCAACTCTCCACAGAAGGTTCTCCAATACTCTCGCTTGGCCCGCTTAATCACTCTACGTGCCACAGCATTCGCCTTATTATAAAGTTGTCTATTCTGAAGAGAAGGGCCCCTTTTAAAGGTCCTCCATGCCCTCCTCCGTAAAGCAACCACTTTGCTGCATTCATCAGACCAAAACGGTTTACGCATCCCTGAGTGGAATCGATTCGTTTTCAATGAGGCAAACGATCGCGAAAACTCCACCAAAAAATTCGCAAATTCAGACAAAGTAGAAACCCTTAAGCAGCACACTTGAAATGATTGAGGAAATCCGACCATCTTTTTTAAATTTTCTATCCATCTTGATGAGTCTACAGACGTCGCACAGTTTCCAACACTTTCTATTTATGTTCCGTTCACTCCAAAAATGTGTTGACAACTTCAAGACATGAATACGTCAGACAGCAACAGCATCCGTTTTCACTATGGCGTACTAAGGCACTGAAAAACAGATCTGTTTTTTGCGGATAAGAACCAGATCCTAGGACTAGACTGGTCCTCATCCGCCTTGCTGTCTGGGTAGTGTCTAACAGAAGAAAAGCTCTCGTATGCAAGGTAGATTGATGTTAAGAAAAACGATCAGAATGTCGTTACACCTATCTTAACTATCAATTATTGTTTCTATGGTACTCCAGGCTTCTCAAAATGTGATCGGCTTGGCAATCATATCCAGTAGCATGTTATGCCAAGAAATAAATTTGGCCTATCAATACCTCTTAATCTCTCCATATATGCGTATATTGATTACGTTCAGATGCACATGCAAAGTATTTTTTTCTTCGTGCATGCAGGTTTTTTTTTGCATGCATGCCAAAAAAACTGCAGGCATGCAAAAAACCCTGCATGTATGCAAAAAACCTTCATGCATGCAGAAAAAAACACTTTGCATGTGCATATGAACGTAACCAGTATGTCAGTGTAATTTTTAATCTCTTTATTAAATTGCAATTCGTTATAGCAGGTCAAAGTAGGAACTAGGAGCGGTATTATTGGTGACGTTCAAATGCACATGCAAAGTGTTTTTTTCTGCATGCATGCAGAAAAAAACACTTTGCATGTGCATCTGAACGTAACCAATTGCCTATTTGGCATACATATTTGAAACTACCATCATCAAAATGGACATCTATGCTTTCAATGTTTCCCTCAAAAAGGCACATAACTCCTGTGAGAGGAAAAACAAAAAGATAAATGAGATTTCGAAATTTTGACTTAGATCATTGATGAAGAATATTTTGCACAAGACACATTTCTCAAACTTATACAGAAATAACTTTTAGCGTTCGATAGGATTTTTCCCTGCAGAATTCTGCAGAATTACCACACCAGAAAGTACCACTGAAACCATTTGTTTTCATTGTTCAAATCCCCCAAAATTGAAAACTTCGTTAAAATGTAGGTAGCAATAAGATAAATGTTTAATTATTTTTTAAAAATAAGATACAGAAATGAACTCTGTTAAGTTATAAAGGTAATCAAATAATGTTTGATAGTAATTTCCGGTGGGGTAATTCTGCAGAATTCTGCAGAGAAAAAAACCTATCGAACGCTACCAATATTATGTTACCAAATTAAGATCAGTTATAAATACTATTCTAACTTTTTCAGGGTAATGTTCAAGTAATAGGATTTTAAAACACATTTTCTTAAAAAATTCATGTAAAATAACCTTATGACGTAGATATATACATTACCTAACAAAATGTATGAAAAACGCGTATACTTCAATTTAACAATACTTTCACAACATCTATAAATATTTTTTTTATATAAAAACTGGTGTCAAAATTCTAAGTTATTTTTAGCCATGTTCGAATAGACATTTTGTGTAATTGAATGTGTATCACGTACAAAGTTGCCATATTTTGAAAATCTCGTTGAAAAGATCAGTTCCCTCTTGTTTTATAGTTTTTTAAACCTAGTATTTTTTAAAGACTTTTTTTGTCAAATGAATAACAAAAATCTTACCTTTTGCAGCAAAAGCTTAGTTTAGATATGGTTATAAGAGTACTACAATATTAAGCATGAAAAGTCCCTCAGAAGGAACCATAAAAGTACGGTTCTAAAAATATACTTTTAAATATTAATTATTTCCCTTATTTTGTGAACTAGTAACTTACATTACATAACCTTACCTGTCCTTTCCTTTCCTTACCTTACTTTACCTTTCCTAACCTTACATAAATCAAAAATAAAGGTTAACTAACATTGGTGAACTGAACATTTTAAAAATGTCCTTAAATTGATTACCCTTTTGTTTAAAACGTACTTTAATGGTGTTAATCAAGTCTAGCAACATTTAACAAGAAAGTACTCTAAATTCAGGGAAGTTTGTAAAATTTTCTCTAATTTAAAATAAATGTTCAGTTTTTTTTTAAAGTAAAAGTCAATTAACATCATAATAATGTATTTAATTCAAGAAACTCAAGTTTTAGAAAATCATTCATTTAAAATATCACTCCTAACGCATGTATCTTTTATTTATGTTAAATGATCATTGCTCTAAAATGCAGAATAAAATAAAATTTTAGTTTGTTTTTGAAAAAATTAAAAGTCAAAAAACATCATAACAAAATAGTTAATTCAATAAATTCATGTTTTCGAGAAAAAAATATCAATACATATCATTCATAATGCATATACTTCATTTATGTGCAATCATAAGTGGTATAAAATCAAAATAAAATAAAAATATTTTTTCTACTTTAAAAAACAAAAAGAAATCTTAACAATAATTAAAGGGTAACTCATAGAGCGGTGCCTTACGTCCCAGCTAAAAATACAACTGAAAAGCCTTTTATAAGTTTGAGGCATTATTACTATTATCTAAATTAAATTTGTAACTTGTAAGTCTATAAATATAATATGAATTCGTTTGGTGAATTCTTCATAGTAACTCTAGATATTCTCATTTGATGAGCGTTTTCAAGACTGGCGTAATTATGACGTTATATAGCACATTATGTTGGTATGACGAGTATTTGGTTGACAGGGATGTGTTCTTTAAGGTTCTTGTTTTGACTCGCCCTAAGGTAAAGTTTCGATCTCCGGCCAGTCACGTAAAGGCATCAAATCCGGACAGTTTAGCAAAAAATCATATTTAATTCAGTATACAAACAAACGTTGTGTGAGGTAGGCTAAACACTATGTTATGCACATATTAATGTTATGTTGGCATATTAATATTTTAATTAAACTAGTTTAAAATATATAAGAATAAACATAAATTACGCCGAGTGAAAATAGAAAATTCATATTAAAAGATTTAGAAATGATTCAAACAATATATACACTTAATTGAAATAATTATCTATAACGTGTTGAAATGATGGCATTAACACACAAGCATAATTTTGGAAACGTGTATTTAATCATTTTATGTTTTATTTTTTAGTTAATATTTTTGATTAATTATACACTAGTGTTTTTTGGTGTCCGCATGAAGGAAAAAAACAACATTATGTATTTAAATAGCGGACATTATTTTAGACTTTATGAAACCCAAGTCATGTTATTATACAAAAAAAAACGTGTTCATTAAATTGTTTGGTCTTCAATCTACTGTCACTTGACAATACTAATTAATTAATTAGATAAAACAAAACAGCATTTGTAACATTTATAATTATATAACATAGGTAAAGTTTCAATCTCTGTACGCTTTTTACCAAAAAAGTTTAAAAAAATATTAAAAATCGCCTACTTGTTTTAGCTGATTGGTTTATACATTAATATAATCTTTAAAATGTAGCCTTTCCTGGAGGCATGAATATCAATTGTCATAACAAAGAATTAATGCTTTAAAATAACAAGACATATGGTGAATATTTTCTCTGGATATGACTGCAGGTATTTATTTCGGACAGCTAATATCCATTTTACATATTTAAATTTTACAAAACTAATTTGCTAACAATAAGATTTTACTTTAACGGGAATATTAGTGTATAAGTTTGCAGGCTAAAATGTGGTTAAGAAATGAAAATCTTTAATTCAAGGCTCCAGTGTTCCGACATAAAGGTATATGAAAAATGTGACGCTCTAACAAATGAACCAAATACAGAAAACGTTTCCAAAAGTAACCAACTGTTGCCAAATACAAACCATAACCCTGCAAACATTGTTGGGCCGAAAAGTATACTTTTTGGACCGATTCTGTACGATCATTTTAAAAGCTATGATTTTATAGATTCAATTGTTTCTTATAACTCAAACAGTATTTCTAATGTAAAAAATATATTTTTAAACATATAGACTATATGGACCTAACCGATTTTAGTACGATTTTGGGCAGTTATTATGTATACTTTCAAAACAGTACGAAAAGTATAGGTTTCGTACGTTTTTTTTCTTATTTCACAAAAAATCATATATAATTTACAATTAATGGATACTTCCTAACGGATCAGGAAATAAAAAACCAGCGTCATCTGTGCTTTTGAAATATGCATAAATCATATTTAGAATAGTAAATCTAGGGGCGTATACTGTCTGTTTTTGGCCCAGAAATGGACAGAAAAAAAGTACAATTTGTACTAATTGTTCTTTTATTTTACATCATTTTGGCGTGTTTTACTGTAACTATAGCATCATTATCACTACAGCACCATAACAATAACTTCATTCATGCTTTGTTAGCTATTATAGCATATCTAAGTTATATAAATTAGGATATTTGAAAAAAAAAAGTTTATAGCTGCAATAACTTTATTTAATTAGAATGCTATACATATAGTTATAGCGCCGCCGATGTGTATGGAAGTTTTAAAATGTATACAAAATTACTGATTAAGATATAATCTAATAGTTTTTTTTATAGTTTATTAATAAATATATAACTAAGTATAAAAAGTCATATAATCGAATATAAAATACCAGCCGAAAAGCTTTAAGTAAAAAAAATCAAGTAATCAAAAAAATACGAAAGATCATGTTTAAATTTTTTTTCTGGATGCAGTTTCTTTATGGCCAAGCGAGTAACTCGTGGATCGGAAAGATCAACATTCGATTTTTGAACAAGGTAAGTGAAAAATTAAATTATAATTAACATTAATAATTATCAAATCAACTTTATAAATAGATAGAATAATTAATAACAATAAAAAAATTAATAATAATAATAAAATATATAATAATAATAACAAATAAACTTTAAAAAATTAACTTTTTTTCTATGTTTTTGGACAGATTTTGGCATGAAAATCTGTCTGATAAAGTATACTTCAAGGAAGCCGATTTTGTCCATAAGTTGGGCTGAAAATTTTTGTAGTTCTTGGACCTTTTGAAACAAAAAAGTTCGTGTTTCGTGCACTTTTTGACCCAACATATTTGCAGAGAAAGTACTAAAGGCGCTTGATAAATAGCAAAACGTACTTCTAAGAACGTAAGTCAAGTTACATTTAAATCAGAGTAAATAGGCTATATAAATTCATAAGCATAACATTAAATTAATTTAATAACATTTTCAACGTATGTCTTTAATATAAATGATAATTATAAAAACAATTGTAAGTTATTAAGATCTATTGGTTCTAAATGTATTTAATATAACACTATTTAGGCATATTTACTTTTTGTCGGTGAGAAAAATGTACGGTATGAAATTTTGAATCATATGGATTTATATAAAATTTTACAAATTCGTTTAATAATGCACTAACTAATTGTGGCCTATAATGGAATAATTATGATATAAACATAGGCTAACTAACAATTGAAGGTTAGGCTATAATTGTTGTGTCAAATGTTATACAGACTAACATGACCTTTAACATTTATTTAAACCTTACACATTATTATACTATCTCTAATATGAGTACATTTAAATTGTTTTTACATAGGTAACACGCTATATTATTCAAACATAATTGCTATTAATAATTGTTAGAAGATTTCATTAAGAGCTTAATAGTTATGAATATAATTTTTAACATAGATCATAGTGAGTATGCATAAGCAATAGACCCTGTGCTTAACGCAAATGGTGATATAAGAATCTGTTGTGAATTTAGGCAGTTAAATAAGCTTTTATATATGTCAAAATATCCAATTCCAAACATGACAGAGTTGGTATCCAAAGTGCAGGACATAAATATTATACTAAGTTAGGTTTAAGTAATGCTTACTTGCAAATGAAAGTCCAACCTTAGTAAACAAACTTTCTTGTAACAAACATACACTTGGACTTGTTTAGAATTCAACGATTTCCTTTTGGATTACAGTCCAGTCTTATCACAAACTTCAGTTACATATCTTGGCTTTATTCTGTCTTCAAAAGGTTTTCAACCAGATGATGGGAAAATGAATTAAATTTCTAAAGTTCCAGTTCCTAATAATGGTACTGAAATTAGATAAATTCCGGGAATGACTCCATTCTATCATTATTTCGTTTAAATTTTTGCCACTGTTCCCTTTTTATGAACTTACTAAAAATTATGTCAAATATAAACGGTCATAAAAAGCACAGGATGCTTTTGATAGATTAAAATCTTCCATTGCTGATTATCTATGTTTTTCTAGATTTCATCCATATGCAATATTGATTGTACAAGTAGATACTAGCCCAGATGGAGTTGGTTCAGTCATAATGCAGCAACATTTAGACAAATCTGTTCTTTGCTAGTAGCAAACTTGATTCTGCAGAACAAAATTATAATAAAACTGTTAGAGAGGCATTCTCCATTGTTTTCGTAGTAAACAAATTTCAAAAATTTGTGCTGGGTCGTAAACCTGTTCTTATAAACTGACCATTAACCTCTCATTCATATATTTAATCCTAACTCTCGATTTCTAAAATTGTTAATGATAGGCTAGTCAGATGAAAAACAGCCGTTCTAGATACCTGCACCATCTCGTGAGCTTGAAGAAGACTTTCGTAGAGCACAAAGTAAAAAAATCCCATAAGAAACGACTTCTTCACAATCATTTCAATAAAAAACGGTTGTTCGAGATGCTTGCGCTTCGTGAACAAGAAGAAAAATGTTCATAATGTTATAAATGACAAAAAATTATTCTGTCAAAAGATATAAGTTGTCAAATGTGTTGTTTTTGAAATATAAATAAATGTAATGTAATACCTGACATTTTGTCAGAAATAAATGGAATATAAATATAATAAATAAAAAAAGATGGTCACTGTTGTTAAATTCATTTGATTATGATGTCAAACACATTCCTGGAAAAAAAATTGTATTACCGATTGTTTATCTTGACTGCCAGTGAATGATTATTCAGTTAAATTTTCAACCCTAAATGAACATATTAGTCTGATAAATATTGTTGATAATTTTGAAATTACCACTTCTATGATTAAAGTAGCTGCTTCCAAGGATACAGTTTTGTGTCAAGTGAAAGAATTTGTCAAGGTTGAGTTTTCTAAACATTCACTTAATTTAGATCCTCAATTAAGGTCCTATTTCAAATTCAAGGAAGAATTACAATTACGTGACGAATTGATGACTTACAGACATATAATTGTAATACCGGAAATGCTTCGTAAACAGATTATGGAACAATTACATGTTGGCCATCCTGGTACCCCTTCCATGAAGTTTTATGCTAGACATATTGTTTTCTGGCCTAACATTGATAGAGACTTAGAATTTATCACTAAAAATTGTTCAGAATGTTATAAAAATCATGCCCCAAGGGTACTTTTGTCTATAAATGGCCTGAAACTCCTGAACTAGTTTGGCAACGTTTACACACTGACTGGTGTGGTCCATTAGATAATGTTTATTTCCTTGTAATTGTTGATCCAAAATCTAAATTTATAGATGCTCATGCATCAAAATCACTGACATCATCTGCCACAATTGAGTGTTTACGA
>JARUHE010343464.1:0-10371 GCA_031471125.1 Archaeomysis grebnitzkii | reverse complement strand
AATTTAAGTCTAAGAAACTAGGTCAAATTAAACTCATTTTCTAACAAATTCAACCTGAATATCATGAAGCAGCCTACAAAACCATTCGAAGAATGTGAGGCATGAACTCTGCTCCCAACAATTCAACTCAAAACTTTAAAATTCTCTATAAGAGATATACCAACAAATTCAATGAAATGAGATGATTCATCAGTAAAGAATCTGAACTGAATATAGAGAATTAAAAATTAACCAGTACATAAAGAAACCATACATGGGTTTATAGTGGAGACATCTATAAATCATTACTCTGTATTCAAAAAATCCATACCACTACACTAGCCATGGATGACCGGCAATCTCGCGTGAAGTAAACATTCTATTTTTGGATATAATTGGATAAATATTTATTGCATGAAAAAAATTAATGGTCATTACAAACAACTTTAGTTCAACAAAATTTTCTGTAACTCTTCAAACAAAAAAGTTTAAACTATTGCTCAAAATTTTTTAGAGTTAACAATTGAGGGTTTTTTGGTTATAACTTCGTAAATGTTAATTTTTGAAAAAAAACATTTAGAACAATATTGGCTGGAAAGTTAAGACAAAAAACTTTTGTTTATGGAAGTTCTCTATAATTCTTAAAATAAAGTTGTTTAACACCAATTGATTTTCAGGTGCAGACAACGACGACGGAAAAATAAAACCTATATAGAACTTTTTCCTAACGGAATGCTCGATAATAGCCAAACCATACAGGTTTATTAGCGAAGACATACAATCATTGCTCTAAAGTCAACAAATTAATATAAAATGTAATTATTTCAACAAATTCAAGTTTTACAGAAATTTGTATCTAATATAGATTATTCACAATACACAAATCTATAAATAAAATAAAATATTTAGTCTACTTTAGAAAAAAAAGTTCAAAAACAGTGTAAAAGCAGAATAATTTTAACAAATATGAGTTTAAAAGAAAACTTTACTTATAATTTATCATTCATAATACATATATCTTTCATTCAAATTTAAATAATCATTGCTGTAAAACTAAAATTTAAAAAAATGTTTAGTCTACTTTGTAAAAACAGCATAATAACCAAAGTATTTTAATTAATTCAACTTTTACAGAAAATCTTATTAAAGATAGATCATTCATAAGGCACATATCTTTCATTTATATTAAATAGTTATTGCTGTAAAACTAAAAGCAAAAAATGTTTAGTCTATTTTTAAAAAATACATGCCCACAAATCCCTAACAACAATAAGAATTGTCTATATAAATATTTCAATAAATACAAGTTCCAGAAAAAAAAATGTATTCTAGATATCACTCCTAGTTCATATATTTTATTTATCTGAAATAAAAAATATAAAAAAAAACATTTATGTTAAATGATCATTGTACTAACATCAAATTTTAAAAAAAATATTTATTTCAATAAATTCATGTTTTACAATTGTTTTAAAATATATATATTTTTTAATGCTCTAAATATTTCACTTATGTTAAATAACCATTGCTCTAAAATAAAAATAAACAAAAAATTTTTTACTTTTGAAAAAATACAAAATACAAAAAAAAAACAACAATTTTTAAATTTTAAAAAAATTAAAAAATATAAACAGCAATACAAAAAAAACATTGATTTTTTAAAATTATATTACATTGTATTTATACATTCATATTTATTGTTAAATTCAGAAAGTTTAAAGCAAAAATATAGAGAAAATGAAAACTTGAACCTTTTGTTGAATACGAAATATTTTGCAAGTTCTTTTTCTTATTTTAAACTTAAATAACAAAAAAATAGGTATTATCGAAAAAAAAATCTATTGCATTATATTGTAAGCATCTTGATTGTTCAGTTCTGAAAATTTGATGCAAAAATATTAAAAAACAAACAAGTTATTAACAAAAAATAAAAACTTGAACCTTTTGTTGAATGTCTGAACAACTGTGAAAAGTAAAACCTCGCTAGACAAAAATAGTGATTTTAACAAATTCGAGTTTTATAGAAAGATATTTAAGATGTCATTCTTAATACATATATCTTTCATTGCTCCAAAAAATATTTATCTAACTTTGAGGAAAAAAAGGCCACAACTAACTAACAAAAACAATCAAGGATAACTCAGATCAGTCCCTTATGTCTTGGCTAAAAATGTAAATTAATATATACACCAATTCTTTCAACCATCATCCACTGAACATTATGCTCATGTCAATGTTTAATTCATTTCATGATTGATAATGATCCATCACATCAGGATTTTAACTAGCCTACTCAACTTTAAAATGTTAATCAATAGTAAATTATTTTACTATTTACTATTTAAAAATGTTGATCAATGTTAAATTTTCTGGAGAAATACAGAAGCACATTTACTCATTTTTATTACTTGACTGAAATATACACAAATACAAAGTTTTAATTCAAGTACACACACATTTTTCCATAAAACATGTGGTTTATTCATCAAATTTCAAAGAACTAATTCATATTGGCCACTTCTTTTTACAGAATGTGACACCAGCTATACTTAAGAAATTATGTTGAATGAAAATAAAGAAAATCTTAACAAAAGTTAAAGGAATATAAAAAAAAATAATGTACTGTTTTCAAAGTGCATCATTTAGTTGCAATTTCAAGCTAGATGTATGACAATTTACACGAAATCTCTTCTGAGAAGCATTTAGTAATGTATACATTATTGTTAAACAAACTTTGTCCTTAAATTTCAAACAAATGTGCAAATCAAGATTTACTGATGGGCACACAATAGATCCTTCAGTACTAAAGTACTGCAACAGGACGATCACAATATTTCATTCCTGTTATAATCATAAAAGATGCTGGACAAATAATATTTGAATTTATGTGTACTTGACGTGATGGGAGGGCAATGCTTTAGAGCTATGATGGCCACATGCTCCATATGAATTACTATTGGAGTGGACTATGTGGCACCCCTAAAGTATTGGCCTGCAAATTGATGGCGATTGACCTAAAAGTTAAGAGTCTAAGAAGGATATGTTAATATAAGCAACCACTGTGGTAGAGCACCTCTTCTCTTTTCAGGGAGTACTTGATGATGTAAAAAATAGTTTGCAATATAAGACCAGATAACTTTTTTAAGGTTTAAATTAAACATTTTTTTTAATGAATTTATTTCTAAAATTGTTTTCTAAAACATGATTATCATAAGACATTGTAAAATGAACACAAAAAGAGATGTATAATTTCACATATATAGACATGTATAATAATAATATTTATTTATTTTTATAATTCTTATTTTTTAGTTTTACTGTTTTATATTTATTTTTTATTTTAATATATGTGAAAATCAGCTTAGGTTGGAGGAGTTGAGATTCTCTGCCCATTTGATTTATTTTTTCTGTTTTGCATTTTATGTAAAAATCAATGAAGCTAAATGTGGACAGAACGGTGCCACCACATTATAACAACTCTGAATACTTCATCATGATTGCTCAAAGCACTTCCCATTCTCCAGTCTCCACCCATCATACTGTACTGTAACTAACTTCTTTCAAGAACCTATGTGTAAATAGTATTTTATCCAGACTGGATAATTATTTTTTATTATTTAAATAAATGTTACTCTTTGATGCAAGTATGTAAATAGGTTAAAACGAACATGGCCAAGATGGGTGAAACAATAAAACCAATTTTTTTCCCAAACTTTTTCCCTTAATTAAATAAATCACAGCTCATTTAAAAGGTAAGCACTAATAAATTGATGTGTATAAATAAATTACCAACATTAAAGTAAACATGTTATGGTGCAGATGATCTTGAACAAAACATTTTAAATATTAAAAAATTTGGATATAATAGGACATCCATCAACCTAAATGACAGATTAATTGAACTTATAAAAAACTCTGAAATAAAAAAAAAGTTAGCATTTGTCTTCACCTCTTACAAAAATAGAGAAATATTTTGTAAGTTCATTAAAACCATCATTTTTAGGCAAGGTTATTATTCAAGAAAAAATTGTAAATTGAAAAAAAAATTTAACATTTACCTTCACCTCTTATAAATATATTTATTTGAGCTACAAAATATAATGTATAGAATGTTTTTTATTTAAGCAAAGTTATTATTCAGCTCATTATCTATAAACTTTGTTCAATAATAAAAACTGTGAAATCAAAAATGAAAAACTATATCATTTACCTTCGCCTAAATTATGAAAACGAGACGCCAACGATGACAACAGACTGACCCACGCATGTTGATTGTAATAGGGTATCCATAGGATGGATACCCTAAAAAAAACTACTAATGATAGATCTATGCGCAGTGTATGAAAGAAATATAACATTCCTCAATAAAATTTGCTCTGATACCATAAAACACCAGTAAAAAATGTATTCAGGGAGACCAACTGTGTTATGTTGTGTCGAGGAGAAAATTATTGTGTCCACATTAGAACTTACAGGCAAAACTATGTATACAGTGTTCTTTTGTATCTCAGCATCAGGAGTGTATCTTCCTCCATGTGTCATCCATAAGGGAAAACATTTGTATGACAGCTGGACAAAAAGAACACTTAAAGGAATGGTCTATGGTGTTAGTGATAGTTGATTAATGTTCTACCAAAATTACAAAAACTAGTTCATCCAACTTTGCGGGCTTTAATGTGAAGGAAATTTTTAGCCTGCTGCCCTCGGCCGTCCAGGGTTCGCTCTTTAAACCACATGAACAATGAAGTCTTATCCAACTGTACAGTTAAAGTACATTAAAGCCCGCAAAGTTGTAAAGTAGTGTTCACCAGAAAGTGATTTATCATAGTTCATCCAAGTTTTTGTGGAACTTTAACATGTTAAATGCCATGAAAACCCCATCATACTGACTTATGATGGCCACAACAGCCATACTTTTATACAATACTGTAAAAACTGCCATTGAAAATTATGTTATCATTCTTTGCCTTCCTCCTAACACTTCTCATGTACTAGCTATAACTTTTATATGTTGTTGTTTTCCGAGCTTTAAAAGTATAACACAATATCATAAAACTTCAAAATTATAAATTATTACCTAGTTAGGCATATCGTTTTTAAGGTCAATTGTGCACTTAATTTAGATTATCACGAAGATTTTATTTCACAATGAGTTTGATGACATTTTCCAATATCTTTATCTAATTTTTCTTGGATGAAATAAATTTGGCAGCACCTCCAAAAATTTCATACTAGCTGCTTGCTATCAATAGTCATTGATGATCAAACACCACCATTGATACATATTAATGATTATATATATTTGCGTTTCAATGAATAAATAATAATAAATAATAATTAATAAAAAAAATAAATAAATAAAATAAATAGAGTATATTACTGTTGACAATTGGAAAATATGATTGTACATTGCTGTAGAATAAGAGCGGATGGAAAAACAAAATTAAATTTTTTTGGTGATTTTCAACTTAAGTGTAAAAATTAATGATATGAAAATCAGTGTTGAAGAAAGTAGATCTAGGTCAACAGTATTTTATTGCCCAATAGAGCAATTGAATTCTACTTTTGAGTGTTAAGTATGTTTGGTAATTTGAAGCTGAGAAAGTGGTTAATGAGGACGATGATGTCTGGAGGCAAAACATAGTTTAATCACAGATCCTAAGATGTAGAAACAAGTAAAGTTGACTCGACAAAAAATTCAGTTGTGGAACACCATTACAAAAGATGAGATAAAGTTGTGTGTATGACTTACAAGATTGATATAAGAATTGTTGATTATTTATTATTACACAAACTATGTTTAAATAGTGCTTCTAAGTATCCAGCCTTCAGATAGGTCTAGCACATCCTTTTTTCTCTGTCATTTGAAAGGTTGTTTGTTTGGTTTGAGCGAGCTCTTGTAGCTTTTGCATAATTTAGCATTATGTCAAATTTGGCTTACTTTAGAAATTGATCTTTAAACCAACTATCTTTGATGAACTTTTTACTATATCTTACAGGGAAAAAGAAATCCCTTTTTCTTCCTTCCTTTTGCTGTTTTGGTTTTTATTTTATTGACTTTCGATCATTTTTACAATTACCATTTCAGAAGCAGAAGGAACTTAGATTTTCTATGAACATTTTCACAACCTGTCCTACCTTTTTCTATTTGCTTTCAGATGAAAATTTTAAGGACTTCCTAGAAAACTATTAAGTTTTTTTCTTTTCAGGTTCCTAAGGCAGCAGGGTTATTTTTATCCTCATTACTATGTAATAAAGTGATGTGCATTACTTACAAGATTGATATAAGATTTAATGAGGATTGATTATTACAGAACATATGTTTATATATTGCTTCTACATGTCCAGCCTTCAGCTAGGTCTTACACAAAAGAAAATATGTTTTTGTATTTCAGAAGAAAGGACATACAATATGTAAAACAAAAGAAAAATGGGCATTGAAACATTTTGCTAAATGGGTCAAAACTAACTTAAATTTAGAATAAAAAGTCTACAAAACTTTTAATGTACTCAAGACCAATATCAGAAAAAAAAAGATGGACATTTGATTGATATTAATCAACTAAAAAGGGCAAATAAAAATTGAAGATTTGTTTAAATGAGTACACAACCAAACACTACAGTTTTGTAGCAAGAAACATATAAAACCATTACTTTGGATTCAACAAGTCAATATAAAAATGTAGTTATTTCAATAAGTTCCGATTTTAGAAAACAAAATATTTAAGGTATATCCTTCCTAATGAATATATCTTTCATTCATGTTAAATGATCATAGCTCCAGAATCAAAATAAAAAAATTTTTAGTCTACTTTTGAAAAAATTACTAGTTCAAAAACATAACAAAAATGCAGTTATTTCAATATATTGAAGTTTTAGAAAAAATAATATAAGATATAGTAAAATAATATAAGATATAGCATTCCTAATGCATATATCTTTCATTTATAAGTGAAATGATGAAATGGTAGGGGAACATTATTGTTTCTCCTTCATTTCTATTTCACTTTCCAAATACCATTACCATGTAAAGGCTTTTTATGTTAAATGATCATTGCTCCAAAATCAAAAATTAAAAAATGTTTAGTCTACTTTTGAAAAAAATTCCTAACAACAATGACAACAATGATTTTGCTAAAAATATTCAAAGGATGGAGTGATGAAACACCTTATGAACAAAAAATCCTTAAAAATCTTAAATAGGTAACTTGTGAAAAATTAAAAAGATTAGTTGCTTTACTTTTCAATCTAGACTGATATAATCAATCTGAATTCCCACATGTAATTTTTGTATCCTCAATAGTTTACATGTTGGGCATAGAGTCGATTGGAGTGTAAGCCATCATGAATACAAAAGGAGAAATACATGTTGCAACAAGGCTGAAGTTCAGATCGATCTAGGTTGATCTAAATTGAACGGCAAACACAACCATCAATGTAATGGTAAGGTCTAGGCAGGTAATTAAGTCAATTCACTCCAATAAAGAATAATGGCAAAAAAATTCAAGAGGCGAAAGTGGAAACTCTTTTCAACTCAAGTTCATTATTCTATTCTATGCATACTTAGAAGGAAGGAATTCTAAGAATTAAAAATTTGAGGAATGTTGAAACCAAATGATAGGAAGAACTCATCAAGAACTATTTACACGAGAAAACGAATGGATATCAACACGGCAAATTAAATTATAAAGAGAACTAATCAAAAAAAATTTGAAACCAGAAGACAAAAGAATAAAGAAACGATGGAATCACTTAAAACAAAATTAATAAAAGCAATAAGAAATGGAAAATAAATCAGCATCCAAAGGCGGATTGTCTTTGGAAAGTTCTGAGAAAGATAAAGAAAGAGTATGCAAATCTTCAAAGAAAGCACAACAATAATGTAACATTGATACAATTTAACTTTAATATGATAGTGTGTGTACAAATAAAGTGAATTAAACTATGAGAGAAAGTATGATTCTCTGACAGAATATAATGAAAAATGCAAGGCTTTGTATAAAGATATTTGTTTTTAGTTCTGGCACAATCTAACAGAGTACTTTTGTAAATGAGTTAAATGGATGTAAATAAAATATGTTTTGTGCATTAAAAGTATTTTAATGTTTGATCTGCATTAAAAAATGTAAGAAGTTAGCAGATTTTTAAATTATCAATATAATAGAACATAAAATACTTTCAATAATTGTAAAACTAATTTGTACAGTTGCCTTCAGAGGAGTTGAAACATGAAATTATCTAAATTATGATTTGTTAGTGATAAATGATGAAAAAACATGATTACTGATGTTTATGTAACTTTAATACCTATTAAAATTGTTAAAATAGTCCACTTCGTTGTTATTATGGTTCAACATGTTATTTTTATTATATTAGCTATATCATTGGTGTTATTATAGTTCAATGTTAGAAAGTGTGGCAGAAAACATAGTTCAGTAGTTGCATTAATTTTGTTTTAACTCCAAAGCCCAAAAATTATCCTCAATGTGCCCAATTTGAAATATAAAAAAAATGTAAAAAATGAGTTAAGTCCATCAACTGAAAAACAATGTTTACCACTTTGAAGTTGTTATTAAATTATTCAATATTCTTGTCAATATTATTTTTACCATTGTTGTTGTGAATATTGAATGTTTGTTTTGTTATTATTGTTTGATGTTACTGTTGCTACTATTCTTAAAGGAATTTTTGTCACTTGTTTAATGTCCTTCCATGTTGTTATTCATGTTTTTTGTATTATATTGTTCAATTTTTGTTGTTTAATGCTGTTGTTCAAACTTTTTATTGATATTGAAGTATTAAATGTTCTTGTTGTTTTTATAATTTAATATTCTTATCGCTTGTTACATTATTATACAAGCAATGCCTGATTTAACAAATGTCTACAACAATCGGTAAGTCTTGAAAAAATTATTTTTTAAATTGATCAATTTTTGGTCATTATATTTTTTAATCTTGGCAACTCAATGCAATTTGAACAGTTCCTTTCAGTTTTTCTCCGTTTAATTTACTACCAGCATGGTATGCAAGTGATTATTGTTGTAAATGGTTATAAATGAGCGGTTCCATAATTTAGAATTTGTCTTTGTTTAATTGGGGGAATATTTCAATTATTACCATTGCACATTACTTATGTGTATGCAACTGTTTCAAAAACTGTATTTACAATAATATGAACAAAAAGTTTTGCTCTCAAGTCTTAACCCAACATGGCAATGCTTTAGAGCAATGTTTGCCACATGCTCTATAGGAATTAAGTTGAAAGTTGAGAAGAACCAGTACGTCCCATAGCACACTGTAGGAAAACTGCAGTATTTTAGGAAAGTTTAGCATTATCATCACTCAACAAACAAAACCTAACCTGATTTTGCTCCCCAAATGGTTTTCGGTGGCTAAAAACACCTATTTGAACCAATACAACAATTAAAACCAGTATAGCTGGTACACTTGTCAATTGTAAACATCAATTAAAATACCAGTAATAAGCTTTAATTACAGGTTATAACTACTGTTGTATTGTTTTGCTTTAATAATTTTTGTCAAAGATGATCATATTCACCTCGCATTCACTACTTTGGAACTATTTGCCAAGTAGCTTTTGAAAATAAATGTCTATGTAAAGTTACCAGTTGTTCTCAATTTTATCCGGAATTAATTTTGAAATTGACAATGTGGAAGTTTAGAGTATTGGCCTTAAATCCAACTTGTTCTGGATTCAATAAACTATGCTATACAATTTTGATTGAATAAAAAAAATTGGGTCAAAACACACTTCAAGACTGATGGGTTACCATTAATTGCCAATGTGCCAAATAAGATCAATCACTATATATATCAATAATTCACTGAAGTCATTTTTCAAAATAAAATGCTAAAGGATTCCCTTTTATGAAAAATATATTTAATGTAGCTTGTTTTTCTTTGAACAGTTGAGTACATATATATTTACTTATAAATAATATTTCATGGAAATTAATGTTTAATAAGTGTATTAAACAATTAATAATGTATTAAACAATTATTTAACATTAAATAATTAAACTTATTTCATTCACCCACTATGCTAAAAGACTCAATTTATCAAAATTTCTTGTACTCCCTGAATTTAAAAAAATTCATTTGGCACATTGTTCATTGCAGCCAGCAGATTGAATGGCAGTGTGTCAAAAACATAGTTTTTGTTGCTCTTCCAAAAGTTTTTCATTCTTTTTAACAAGCATATTTCTATAAAACTGAAGAAATACCAAATATAAATGTCCTCTTTCAAACAAAAGAATAGGTATTGGCACATTGTTGTATGGTAAGCCAGTGTGCAAATTTTCTTCGTTAAACCCCGGAATTCCAACAATTAAATTTTTTGAAAAGAAATTCCATTTTTCCTTGAGTTTAGTA
>JARUHE010343453.1:0-10371 GCA_031471125.1 Archaeomysis grebnitzkii | reverse complement strand
GAGACCAATTAACGTCTGGGTTTGGCCTTCCTTTTTTCGAATTCACTTGATCATAGTATTCGGAGATGTCAATGTTTGTATAGAAGGGTTGAGGCAATTTTTTTAGTACTCTCGTACTTCCGGTGTTGTTATATGACAGTGCGGCTTGGACGATCGGAGGCTCTGAGAGGCGTGGCGATCGTCTGAAAGTATTTTGATTTCATTGGAAAAACTTGGTTAATACTATACATGTTCGACGAGACTGACCTATATGCCAAGCTACACGCCTGATTCGAAAGTGCCAACTGCAAATACCTGGATCCAAGGAAGCGTGTTATGTTTACTGAGATAGACCATTGCTGGAGACGTTCCATGGGTAACTTGGTTTGTTCTGGTTGGAAGGAATCTTTGATAACTCGGTGGAGTTGGTTCACGCCCAAGAAGGTCATAAGCATATAGGATATGCGATGCTGGTGGTCGAGTGATACCGAGACAACGCACTGTGACGACGTGTATCCTGATTTGTAAAAGTAGTAGATCCTCTATCGTTATGAAAGATCACTGAAAATCGATCGATTTCATTCCTTGCGTAATATTGCCCAAAAGAAAGGGTCTTCAACAATTTAAGTATTATACAAATGTACAGTCTCGAATATTTGTTTTTTCTGTTGAAAACATCAAAACATAGGTAATAAGGTATACCTTTTTCTGTTTTATATATGAAGATATTTGAACAATTAAAGCTGTATAATCAAAATAGTTTCTTAGTTGACGAGGAATCATCTTTCGTAGGCGATAGTATCTTCAAAAGACAAAACTCTTTAGATTCATGGATTCTGTGTTGGTTTATCAAAAAATTTGTCCCCTGTTGGCATATGTATAGATTTTCATCCGCTTGCTTGGCCAGACTTTCACCTGCTGAGGCCCTAAGCCATATACAATGTGAGGCACTTATTTTTGATGAACTAGTGTTAAAATAGAAGTATGCCTTCGATGATGTGCAGCCCTAAACTATAATAGCTTATTTAGCGATATGTAAGTGCAGATCTGGGGAGCGCTTACCAAATATCTATTAATATTACTAATATGAAAGGTAGCAAAACTTTATTGAACAGTTCGACTCAAGACGCCAAAGCCTAGACAACATGAAAAAGCACCAAATGAGGTATCATCATAGCCAACTTCATTTTCTTAAAAGCGATTTACCACCAAAGGACTCCTTCAGCACTTTTGCTTGAAGAAGTTACTAAAACGCAAAAAAGACATTTGTAATGCTTATATTTTTTGTGTTTTTTATTTAATATATTGAACGTTGTGTATATTTTGAATATTACGTAAATAAAGTATTGTTTCCCATTTTTTAAATATTATTAAACATTGTGGATATCTTGAACAAAGTAATATAGTTATATAGTCTATAGGTGGCTTGGATTTCTGCGGGTGTTGTTTTTTTGTTATTAACTTTGAAGCAATTCGTTTAAAATAAAGAACTTTTAAGTCTTATTGTTCTTTACTTTAAAATGTATTTCTCAAGTTTAAAATTTTTGAAATAAAAGCTTTATAGATGTTTTGTGAAAAAATTAGAACCCAACTTTTATTTTTTATAATATTACGGGACGAAATGATGAACTAAAAATTGTCAACAACTTGTACTAAATAGATTATTTACTCAAATGTATGTTGTTTGTAAAAATAATTTTTTACATTGTCAACCCAAGTCAAAGTTTATTGTATAGCTTTTTTACTTTTAATCAATATTTACCGAAAAATTATTTCACAAAAAAAATTGAATTTTTTTAAATAACATTTTTTAGATTAACCAAAAAAAGTTTCATTTTTGATTTTACAAACAATGTCTACTTAGAATGAATAATCTTTATCAAAAAAATATAGAAAGATTTATGATTTTTTAAATGACATTTTGTTATGTGTTTTTTGAAAAAAAATTTAATTTTCCATCTTAGAGGGATTTTAACTTAAAATAAAAAGCATAACTGTAAATTATATAACTTTTATCGATGTCTTATACAAGTTTATACTTTTTGAAATAATGGATGTTGTGAGAAGTATGTTCTTACAGGGTTAACCAAAATAAAAAAGATTTTTAGGTTTACCATAGATTAAATACGTATAGATGCACCACTCAATGTTATAAGTTTCAACCACTAACCTATATATAGGGACTGGCCGAAGCGCCTAGTCAAGTGTAGCTTTTTGAAAAGACAATGTCGATCTAAATTATTTTAACTTCTGTTATTATTGAATTAGTAAATTATTGATGAAAAAGGTTTAAATTCATAAATTATTAATAATTAAATATACAATTTCTAAATCTACAATTCTTAAATTTGTTGTTCATTAGACATTGAATTATTCAATTTAGAGTTAAAATTATTTGTTTTTACTACAGAACATGATGTTTCCAATGATAAATCTGGAACCAAAGTCATAAAAATGGTTAAAATAACCATGAAAATTGGGTTGTTAATTATCTTAAGCTTTCTTAAGCACTTCACCCTTCATTAAGCCTATACCCGCTCAATTATCTAAAAATAGTACCGGAAGTGAAGAAGAAAATCTTTTCAACATGGCTGTAAAGTGGCTTCAAGATTCCACAAATATTCGACGACAAAAATATTGGCTGGCCAATCCATATAGTTGGAACCAAATAAGCAGTCTTAAACAGTTTTTCAAGATACTTCCCGTAGAAGACAATGTAATTCGTCTGTTTTTGTAAGCCTATAAATCAATAACAAGACATTATTTTTTTAATGAAATATATTCAATATGGTAAATCAAACGTGTATACATGATTATATGCAGGTTTTATACAAAAAACAGAATTTAAAATATAAGTATTAAATGATTTAATAAAGGAAAACATTTTCCCAAGAAGAGAAAAAAATTACATTGAAATCGCATTGATAAATACATTGTATTTAAGTAACTGGCACCATTTTTGCTGGAAGTTTCTGGCAACTCGAGTTCTAAATTTCTTCATCAAAAAATCTTCAATTGAACATCTATAGGTCTTTAATCTATGGTTTTACTTTAAAGAAATGTTTACTTAGAATAAAACAAAAAACTATTATCAACATCCTTTGCTGAGCATGCAAGATTGATTTGCTTTCTCTAGTTATTATTATTTTTTAGCATTATCATTAAAATTATTATTATCATTGTTATTGTTTTAATTTTCATTAATATTATTATTATCATTTATAATCATCATTATTATTATTAGTATTTTGATTGTTTTTGGTTTTGAAAGAATGTTCACTTAGAGTAAAAAGTATAACTGTTAATTCTCAACAACATTTACCAAAATTTTTATTACTTGAAATAATAGCTGTTTGGGATATTGTTTTTTCATTGTTACACACAATAAAATTTTGGAATATATTTTTTTTAAGTAATGCTTAATTAGAGTGAAATGAAGAACTGTTAATCATCACAACTTTTACTCAACACGAGAGATTGGTTTGCTTCCACTACTTATATATTTTAGAAAAATAACATTGTTGAACGTTAAATTAATTTTGTTCATGCACTGCGTGTAATGTTGATATGCAATTATTTATATACTATTTTTTAACATGGCTTACCAATTATCACAATATTTTTCCACATCATTTAATTTTTTTGAAAATGTTTCACATGTGTACTGATACTATGGACGTTACTGTCCCATAAATTTTAATTCAAAACATAAACTTGTGTTGTTCATATTTCTAGATACATTTGCTTATATATATGTAGACAGGTGAATAAATGTGAGATAAGTCAATTGTCACGGGTTAACCAATCGCCAGGCGCTAATTTACATTAACTTGTATGGTTAATTTAATATTAGCTTTCAAAACTTGTAAATGTCCATCATTATTATTAAAATGTCTATCTATGTATTATTTGTTATCTAGTTTTATGTTACTATTAGTTTTTATTATTCATCTTATGTCTCCCATAAAAATATATGTAAATAAATGATTAGCTATAACTAATTTGGACGTGCTCTTGTTATCACGAATTCCATTGTTTGGGCGACGGAAACAACAAGTTACTGTCTTGCTCTACCTGTTACCAAGTCGTTTTATGACCAGGTCCTTACTTAGTTTTATAAATGAACTAACTGGCAGCTCCCAGCTTCCGCCAAGGGACAGATATATCTGCATGCTCAGTTGGGCGGTTAGTTCACAAGAAAACACGGCTTTTTTGGTGTCTTTCGAACATCCTTTCAATCACCCTGCCGCAAACTCCTGTCTCGACATCCTTCAAGCAAAAAGTTATAGTCTCGGTATTGGACATCCTTCCAAACCCCACTAAGTGACCCAAATAAACCACATTTAGAAATATCGTTGAATTTGCTGTTAAACATTATCAAATGTGTTTACTAACGTTAAGCTAACTTTAAGACCCTGTGATAAACATTATAATTAAAATAACAACCAGTGTAAATATATTCGAAATAAACATTCAAATCTCTTGTGTTTGTGTCCTCATTTGACTTTATTAATTCGTGAGCGAGCTACGACTCATAGTGACAATCCATAAGACATCTCTTTTTCTTTGTGAGTTCCTTGGTTCCCACATCAATAATACTGAAACGAGTGGCTCATGAAATAAAACATGGATTATATAAAATCTTTAAAAACAATAACATATCTGAGATGATTTTTTTCGTAAAAATGGACTGGCCCGCTATTTTTTTTTGTCATCGAATATTTACATAATAATTTTGAAAAAAACATTATTTTTTTACAGTGGTATATTTAGATAATTGAGCGGGTATAGGCTAAAATCCAGGGATGGCAAACCACTACACTGACCCGCAGGCTAAGTGACCCACCGCCCGCGTTTCAGTGACCCACTTTGCTTTTTGGTAATTGTACAATAATCACTAATGTTCAGTTGTGCTACTGTGAGAAGAGCTTTCCGGCAAGCAACCGTTCATCTCTTTAGGATGCAAGTATTCAAAATCATCGTTTGATAATGAACGAAAGTTTTTGGTATTACATTTAGTAAATTGGGACAATTTCCAAGTAGATGTGAAATATAGAGTAGACTAATATGTATCGTTTTTACATATTGTTTGTATTTTATGGAAAAAATAGTCGTATTGTTAGGCGGGCTAAACTATAGCTTTACTAAATTTTTATTTATAAGCATTTCCATTACATTACACGCTGCAGAGCGATTAATTCCAAAATACAACTTTGTCATACAATTGGGTGGGCCGGGGCGTTGCTGGAAAGTGTCGTCTGCAGTCTTATATTGTTGTTGTATCAGTCACATGCGCTAAGCTTGTTTCCTTTCACAATACTGGTAGCCCATAAAAATGGCTACAAAGAAAAGAAAATCTAATTAAGAAGCCAGTAGAAGTGGGAGATTATTTCATGATGAGTGCACTATCAAATATGGAGTCATCAAACACAATAATAAGGCTTTGTGCTGCATTTGCAAAGAAAATATTATTGCGCGCACTTACAATATTAATCGACATTTTGTAAGCAACCATAATACATTGTGCTTAATGATAGAAGAAGAAAAAGTGTAAAATTATTCAGAGAGAAGTAAAATACTAGAATTATCAAAGCAACAACTTCAAAAAAATGTTAAAACCAAGAAACAACATTTCTGCAGCAAATTTTCAGTAATCACATACAATTGCGCAGCATGAAAAAACTCTTTTTGATGGTGTGGTGATTATTTGAAAGAAGCTTTTAGGGTTTGTTCGGAAATTTTATTTGAAAACTTTCCAAATAAAAATGATATCCTCAACAGAATTAATGAACTACCAGTTGCTATAAATAGGGTAAAAAATAGAATAATTGCTATGGGCAAAGATATAACTGATCAACTGATACAAGATTTAAGAAATGCAGGAATGTTTTCAATTTGTTTGGACGAGTCCACAGATGTTACATCAGCTGCTTGTTTAGCAGTTATTGCAAGATTTTCTTCTGGAAACATAATAAAAGAAGTGGTGAAAATGTATGAATGAATTGAAAAAGGAATTTATTGAACTTGGTATTAACTTCGGAAATATTGTATCTGTAACAACTGATGGAGCTCCAAGCATGATTAGAAAAAAATATTGGATTTGTGAAACTACTGAAAAAGGAAGTCAATCATAATTTTGTTGAATTTAATTGCATTATACACCAGGAAGCCCTGTGTGCACAATCTGCACTTAAATCGCTAGAAAGTGTTATTGGTCTTGTAACAAAAGTTGTAAGCTTTATAGTAGCCTACACTCTTAATAAACGTCAATTCACCAACTTATTGAATGCTGTTGGCAGTCAATTCTCGAGGTTAATTAGCTACAACAATGTCAGGTGGCTAAGCCGTGGTCAAGTATTGAACCGACTTGTTGAATTGGTAAAATAAATCAGGTCTTACTTAAATGAACAAGGAAAGGAATATCCAGAACTGACTGATAGTAATTGGTGGAATGACTTGCATTTCGCATTGTAGTACAATAACTTGAACCGAAAATTGCAAGGTTGTGGAAATGTTGCACCATCAATATTTGAACACATTAAAAACTAGTCATTTTTTCAAGATATTTAGAAGAGAACAAACTAAAATATTTTCCGCTATTAAAAAACATTTTGCAAATTCTAATTTCAATGGCATTGCAGAAGAAAAAAAAGTACACAAGTATTCTTCCATAAATCAAGACGCCAAATATTCACTTTTTGAGAAGTTTGTTCAATTCCGAGAGTTAGATACTACCTTACAATTCATCTTGTCCCCCATACTATTCAGTTTGAATATTTCAATTTATCAAACTTCGATTGGCTTGACCTTGATAACTTGGAAATGTAAATTGTAGACTTCCAAGAAAGTATAGTGTGGAAACAAAGTTTAGTAACCTGAACCAGAAATTAGAAGCAAATGAACTAAATCAGCCAATGAATGATACTGAATCTATTGAAAGCAGGGTTGAAAACATCATTTTTCCAGAATGGAATTCTGTACCAAATACTTTTGAAACAATGAAATAATTGGCACTAGCTATACTTACATTGTTTCGTTTCCATATTCATGTGAAGCGTTGTTTTCACACATGAACTTTATAAAATCAAGTATCAGGAACCGGCTTGGATCAGATACGAGTGTTGCATGTGTCAACCTGAAAACTACAAACTATAAACCTCGTATTAAAACTCTAGCAGATAAGATGCAGCAATAAATTTCTCATTAAAGTGGTAAGTAAGCATTTGACCCACTTTTTTTGTTTTAATAAATTAAGATATGAAAAGTGACCCAGGCAATTGAAAAGGCTCGCCATCCCTGGGCTAAATGAAGGGTGAAATGCTTAACCAAACTTAAGATATAACAAACATTTTCAATTTTTTTTGTGCATCTGTGATTGTTTTGTATTTTGAAGTAGCTCCCAGTCGAATACTTTCAACGGCTGTTAATTGGACTAAGACGGATATAATTGGTCTTAATTGGCTTTTCATTGGTTAGTGATGTACAGACCATTTTTACAATTGGTTATCATTGGCCCAATATTTCAGCCAACGCAATTTATTTTGTATGGTTATCATTGGACCATCCTCTTCTTGACCAACTGAAAGTGTTTATCTAAATTGGTTATATTTGGACCATCTGAGAAATTTTAATTGTTTATCAGCGGTCCATATTAATTACAGCCAACACTATACTTCTTTGTAACTGGTTATCATTGTTCTATATATCCATTTTTCAGTGAGCCAATGCTACCCCCCTTTAAGCCGAATGTGCACCAACTGCAAGCTGCAACTGAACCGGTAATGAGCCATAATAACCAGGCAACAAACCGAATGTCAGTCAACAATGGACCGTACATTAGTCAACGGCCAATTGCGGCTAGTGCTTGGACCAATGCCTGCTATTATTTGGATATATTCTGGCTGTGAAACATTGAGCCATACTAAACCAACAGTATCTAATGACTAGCCAATCCTTGCCAGGACATTTCGATTGCTAGCCATAGACTAGCCAAGCACTAGCTAACAATGTAGCCAATTGAAACCAATCATAATCCAGTTGCGCACCAATGACAATTTCCGACTGAGCTGATTTGTTTTATAACATTTAAAAAACACCTTCGAAGTAGAACAATCTTCATTTATACTTTATTTATTTATTTATTTATTTATACTTTATTCGTCATTTTTTAAAGTATTGCAAGAAACATAAATCCTCACATTTTCATGATTCTGGTCAATCAAAGAGAGAGTCAACGTGGACAGAAATCATTCTTCATCAAAACCAGTGACCAACTGTTTCTCTTTCACTAGAATCAGCTCCCTAATCATGTTGATTTTCTATACAGTTTTCCGACAGTATGCACCTGGCTTATCCAACAAGTCAAGCTTATTCCAGTTTAGCAAATCTACAACTGAAAATAGACACCGCGCAGCAACATGTTGAAGATTCTTGGCCATACACGAATCACCGTTTCATATGCAGTTTCTGGATATCTCAGTAACCAGTCTATTGGAACTATTTACCACTGCACCAAAGAAACGAACAGTGCTGCATGCAACCTCACAAGATGGTAGAGGAGACTACAGCACACAATATGTCCTTCTGCTGACATTCAGCATCTTCCTCGCACACTTTCCATGCGGTAGCAAGTCATTTGCACATGTCAGACTCCAAGCGTATAAAAAGTCCACAATAATATATGGAACACTGACTATTCAGTTTTATTCTTGCATCAAGGGAAAAGTAATGAAATCGAGACATAAAAATCTTAATATATTGGTTTGACTAATCAGTTCTTCTATATTTTCAAAGCTTGTTAAATTTGTGTTTAGCATCGTTTGCAATGTTCCTTCAAATTAATATACCATATTGGTTGAAATCTGTATAACTTGACTACATGTTTAAATATAGTTTAATATTGTTTAATTATATACTCACATATCATCATGGTAAATCTTTTTTTGAAAGTTGTTTGTTGATATCAGTTTATAATTTGAGTTTTAAATTTTATTATTACCATTATCACACGAAGGAGGACGTAATAAGCTCGAATAGTTTGCAAATATAGTTATATTTCTTAACTTTTTATTAAGGCTATGTAAAATGAAAAAATATTTGTTTCATAAAGGTGATGCCCTCATCCGTTCTTCGAAGGTAATTGTGATATTCATATGATAATAAGATCGGGTCTGCATCAATATTTTCTAGATTTTATCCACTTTTTCAAGCTTTAATATACCATATACTTGAATACATCTGGTCATTGAACATAGAGTCAGCATTTATAAGTTTTACCATCAACAAATATTTCTTATAATTTGAAAAGTGTGTTGAGGAAGATGTATATATCCCTCTTTTTTGAACATATTATATTTATTGAATCAGCATTACTCACTCTTACCTGGTTTATTTCAACTATATAGATAATTTTCATGGGTTTAACATAAGTGCCAAGTTACTAATTTGAAAACTAGAAAAGTTAAGTACCTACAAGTTTTAATTAGCATATATTTGGTTTATTTGATGAATGCTATGTGTTATTTTTTAATGTGATTATAATCAATATTAGCCTGCATTGATTAATTAAAACGTCAGTCAACATTAGAGGGAATGAAACAATTTAATCAATTCATTAAAATAATTACAAACAATAGCAATTGAGTATAAAATTAATGATAGCGTCATAAAACTCATCAATTTTACACTGATTTTAATTCCAATTCGATCATAAAACTTTCTTCTTTCTATGGCCTCTAGACCATTGGCTTTTCAGAGATAACATTTGTCGTTAAATTTGTATGTACTTCAATTGAATGGTTTAGGAAATAAACTTTAAGGTTTCTTATATAATTATGTTACATACAAGAAGTTAAAAAATTTCAAAAAAATTATGTTTTATTTTGTTTGGATAGATTGATTTCACAAATGTATTCTAGAGGAGAGTGGTGCTAATGTTTAGATTAGTTTTACATAAATCATGGTCTTGTATACATACGTCGGATTTTTAAAAGAAACATTTCAAGTTACATTTACAACTTTCTTATTTAAATAAAGTCTCTTAAATGACGTAGGATGCTTGTACGAAATATTACTAACCTCAAGGACATATCTCTCAGTACTTCGGGACACAAGGCAGATTAGTTATTCTTTATTACAATTTAAAGGTGAATAAAAAAATATAGTTCCGTCTATGTAGACATTGGTTGTGTTCAACTGCACATGCTAAACGTATCACATGCAGGTTTTGAAAGCTTTTTATCAAAACACATTAACTTTTTTGCATAAGTTTTTAAATGCAGAATTATCGATGTGGTGGATATTTCATCAGAATTCTATCGTTAAAACTTGAAAGTATAGTGTAAAAGAAATTTGTATGATAAAGTATCTGTTATTTTAGTTAAACTATGTTAT
>JARUHE010343442.1:0-10372 GCA_031471125.1 Archaeomysis grebnitzkii | reverse complement strand
GAAAGGTTCATCGAAAGTACTCGGAATTTTTGAATAAACAAAGAAAAAACAAATATGTTTCCTATAGCCCTTGTTGTGCTTTTTTTTAATATGTGTTAAATTTCTCAGAAGGAATGAAGTCCCAAAAACTATATTTATGTATATATATATATTGCATATCAATTTTACGATTTTTTTGTAGAAAATTTCACAATTACCGATTTACCGATCCTGCTTAAATGTTATGCAATATACAAAATTAAGTCTAGGAGGTCGGCATGTGCAGAAAAACCGTTAATAGTGTAATGTCGCTATGCAAATTATTATAAGCTGAAGTATAATTAGAACAAAATCATGGTTATTGCTGAAATGCTACCATTTTGCAATATTTATGTTCAAGATTATAATGTATTTGTACATATAAAATAAAACTATCATAGCATGTTGAATTGCAAATAAAAATGTTGATTATTAAGATCGCACATCTAAAAATAAAATGTATTTTTAAATATAAATAAATAAACAATTTTTTAAAACTGTTGAAGAAATAAACAAAAAAATGAAAAACAGATTTTACTTTGAACTATGCAACATACATAAACACTTCGGATATATTAATCATAATAAATAGTTTCTTCCTCGTCATTTTTATTATTATAGTTATTCTTCAACATCAAAGACTATTCTGCTTATGGTTCATAAAATAGTAATTTATAACTTTTTTTCAATTTTATCATTGAGTTAAGTGACCTGTTTACCATATGGCGAGCTTATCTGTTGGTTTCGAAATAAAGATCAACTGAGTTTATTGGATAGTTCAAAAGATTTTTCTTGTGCCAATTCTTAACATGTTTTTTAGAATTTTGTTTGTAATAATATTGTTATTAAAAACAACGCAAAGTAAACATTAATAATAAAAACGAATAAAAACAATGATGATGATGATAATGAAAAATAATAAAACACTAATAATAATAATAATGATGTAAATGATAATACGAATTATAATAATAATACTAATAAAGAAATGTTAATAAAGAATAAAATGAAATAAATACTAAACACTATAGATAATACTAAATGGCCATACAAACGAAAAAATAGTAGCGGTAAGTATCAATAAATGAAAAAGCATCATAATGTTAAAAATAATAATAGACAACACCAACATTAAGAAAAATTGAATCGACAGTAGCACAAGTGAGGTAACCCACATTTAAAAAACATAAAGCTTACCTCACTTGTGCTATTATAGATCCAATTATAAGATCAGTAATAGTAATGATAATAATAATGGTAATAATAATGTTAATTTTCATAATGATTTAAAACAGTAATAATAATGAAAAAATGCATTATATTGTGCTGAAGACCAATACTATAGAAGCGAAACTACACATGACAAATATAAATGGATCGACAAAAGCACAAGTGAGGTAAGGTCTATTTTATTTGAATTGTGGTTACCTCATTTGTACTTTTGTCCAACCAATTATACCGGAATAAAAAAACGCAAAACAAATGAAGTTGTAAGTAAAAAAAAGAATGTTTTCAGTTGTGACAAAACTTTGTATCTTTTGTTTGATAAAAGAAAAAAGAAAAATACCGGATTTCGGGAGACATTTTGAAATCAGGTCAAATTATAAATAAAAAAATTAAAAGAAACTTTAATGATTGAGGAAGAAAATCATGAGTTCCTCGAATGTCGTTTCTCGCTGATTCATCGAATTCTTTTATTTGACTTTATTTGAAATTTTATATTTTATTTTAGTTATTAATTTATCTGTTTATTTACTTATTTGTTTATTTGGCTTTGTTCGATTTTTATTTTTTATTTTATTTTAGGTATTTATTTATTTATTTATTTACCTATTTGTTTATTTGGCTTCATTTGATTTGTATTTTAGCTTTTATTTTGGTTATTAATTTATCTATTTATTTACCTATTTGTTTATTTGGCTTTATTTGATTTGTATTTTATATTTTATTTTAGTTATTAATTTATCTATTTATTTACCTATTAGTTTATTTGGCTTTATTTGATTTGTATTTTATATTTTATTTTAGTTATTAATTTATCTATTCATTTACCTATTTGTTTATTTGGCCTTAGTTTATTTGTATTTTATATTTAGTTGTTTATATTTTTCTTGTTCGTTTATGAAATAATTTATTCATCTTGCTTCATTCAAAATTATATCTTTTATTTGATTACATTTTATCTTTTTTGTTTATTTTGAATTTATCTATTTATTTGGCTTTATTCGATTTTCATTTTCTATTTCGTTTGTTTTTTATTTATTTAATTGTTTAAGAATTTATATATTTATTTTACTTTAGTCAAGATTTTATCTTTCATTTCATTGTTTTTTGAGTTATTCATGAATCTATTTAGTTTTTTCGGGATTTTATCTTTTATTTTATTCATTTATTTATTTATGTGTTAGTTCATTTATTTGTTTCATTTGTTTTATTTAATCCGAGATTTAATTTCTTATTTCATTCACTTTATTTGTTTATACATTTTATTTGGCTGTATTCAATATTTTATAATTTATTTTATTCATTTATCTATTGGTTTGTTTAGTTAGCTTTATTTGAGGTTTTATATTTTGTTTGATTTATTTCTTTATTGGTTTGGCTTTATTCAATATTTTATATTTTTTTTTATTCATTGATTTATTTATTTACTTATTTATTAGGCTTTTATTGATATTTTATTGTTTGTTTTATTTATTTAACTATTTATTTACTTACTTACATGTGTAGTTATGTATCTATTTATTTAATATACTGTTTTTTTGTTGTTATTTTATCTTTCATTTTATTCATTTGTTTGTTTATTTATTTAGTTACTTATTTCTTAGACTTTGATCGATATTTTCTTGTTTTCTTTATTTGTTTAACTATTTATTTATTTATTTATTTAAGTATGTGTTTATGTATTTGTTTGTTTATTTAAGTATGTATTTATGTATTTATTTAAGAATGTATTTATGTATTTACTTATTTTTTTATTTAATATATTGTTTATTTATTTAGCTTTCTTTAATATTTAATCTTTCATTTTGTTCATTTATTTTTTATTTATTTATTTGTTTGATATCTTATATTTTATTTAATTTACCTTTATTATTTTTGTTAAGTTATTTATTTATTTAATTCTTTTTTGTAAAGTATTGTTTGTTTATTTAGTTTTACTTTAAATTTTATCTTTTTTTTATTCATTGATTTATTTATTTTGTATGTATTAAGTTGCTTATGAACTAATATATTTATTTATTTATTATTTAATCATTCATGCCTGTTTTTGTTTATTTTTTTAGTTATTTATTCATTAATTTATTAGTTTGGTTATTGTAGTTATTGAATTATTTATTTGGCTCATTGGAGATTATATCTTTTTTCAGTTATCTATTTTGCATATCTTGAATTGTTTACTTATTTGTTTATTTACTTATTTGTTTATTGGTTGATTGATTGATTGATTTATCTATTTACTTGTTTATACATTTATTTATTTCTTCATTTCTTTGTGTGTTTTTTTTCAATTTTAATTTATTATTATTTAATATATTTGTGTTACTTGATGAACTTATTGTTTGCTTGTTTGTCTATTTGTTTATTCAATTAGTGGTTAATTGAATACCTAGTTATTTAATTAACTAGTTAATACATTAACTTTTAATTGAAAATTTGTTTTGTTTATATTTTTGTTTGTTTGTTCATTTGTTTATTTGTTTATTTCTTTATTTTTTTGTTTGTTTTATTTTTCCTTGTTTTTTTTGTGTTTTTTTTTAATTTGTTTATTTGTTTATTTGTTTATGTGTTTATGTGTTTATGTGTTTGTGTTTATGTGTTTATGTGTTTATTTGTTTATTTGTTTATTTGTTCATTTGTTTATTTGTTTATTTGTTTATTTGTTTATTTATTTATCTATTTATTTGTTTATTTATTTATTTGCTCATTTGCTTACCAGTATTTATTTGTTTAGTTTGTTAGTATGTTTATTTATATATTTAATCTTCCCATATCTTGGCTTTTATTTTGTTATAACATTTAAAATAACACAATTTGTGGCCATATATTTAACATTCATTAATTTTGTTCTTTTTTAGTTACACGTTCCATCATTAATTGCAGATGGATCCATTTTTTTATTCAAGTTAATACATAATTTAAAAACATTTTTAATATTTTTTAATTTAAGACAAGTACTGAATGCTATACAGATTTCACTATTTAAGTTAAAAACACTTTTAATGTTTTTAAATTTTAGTTTACTACTCAATGCTATACATAACTCAGTATCTAAGCTACATGAAACCTATAAAATAGTATAGCGCTGTTTGGCTACGTTCACCAAAGTAGCAACGAGTTTTAAATTGACTTTGAATTATTTTGTCAACGTATAAATTTAAAGTTTTTGAATTATAAGAAAAAGCTTTGTTGGTAAACATTCATTATATACAACCTGTAGTTGTTTACTGAATTATAATCCAAATAATACATCTATAAACGTTTAGTATACCATGCTAATAAATCATAATTACAAAACTTGTGAATATGTTTAATTGTGGAAACTTTCTTTATTTATATTATTGACGGCAACTTTTGTATAAGTTTGAATAGGATGTTCAAATTTCAATAGACCTGCGAAGCTATTTTGGAACTTCAAGATGGCGAAGAAATAAAGGAAAGTTTCTTCAATCAGTCAAAGTTTGTAAACAGTTTTTTCTTCTGTTTCTCCGTTGGCCCAAATTCCTTCAAAACCATTTGACAAATTACCAACAAGTTTATCTCACAAGGAATTATTTTTCATATTTTTATCTTACAAGATACAAGAATCAGATATTCCGTTTATAGCGTTTTTGTTAGTTTATTCAAAGGCAAGACACACATGATGAAAACTATGATGTTGTGCTTTTTATTTTACGTAGGTTAAATCAATTGAAAAAGTGTACGATTAAGCGTATTTAAAACAAAGTAAAGGTGTCAAATTTCATGAATAAAGCTAAATTTTAAACACATTTACTACGCATTGAATATTCTAACATAACTGATAAGTCATGTTTTCATTGCTATTGGTCATTTGATGATTGTTATACATTGAATATGTCTCCCTAATACTTTGTTTTATATTTGAAACAAAGTTATTAAAACAAAAATCAAAGACAATACAGATTGTATAAGAGTCACGCTCATTTAATGTTTTATAAATTGTTTTCGTCATAACTAAGACGCCTTAAAAAGATTTAAAACATTACTAATTGTACATCTCTATGCTCATCTTTCTTGCAATAACAGGTTAACGATTAGTCTTCGCACCAATATTCAACAAATTATCAAAAAATGTTTAAAAGTAATCCAATAAAGCTTAAAACATTATTGGAAAAAGAAACCAAATAGTATGAATATTTCACAAACCGAAACATTAAGAGCTTATGTTTTTTTCTTCATTTCTTCTATATTTTGTTAACGTTAAATGTAAATAGTTGATGAGTTTGTACGTTTTAGTAAAATATGTCTAAACAAATTTATTAATAAATTAACGTTTCAATAAGTGTTGCAAAATATTTTATTTTTTATATTTTCATAAGCTAATGTTAAGGCCCAAGTATATAATTTTCATAAGCACAAGTATATGGTTTTCATGAGCTATTGCTTAAACAGAACTATGTACAAGTATATTATTTTTATTAGGTAATATTTAAGCATGAGCTTTAAATGTTAGTTTTGATTTGGAAAATTTTGAGTTAAATGAAAACGTAAAACAGCGTTTAATAAGAACAAGCTCTCATAACATGCGCCACCCTATACGTCCTCTACCTGCACAATTTTGCCAAGATGTCCTAGAATCCTCAGTCCACGTCATGTCCCACTGTAAGGTAATACTACAACAGGGTCTGTACACTACAAGACATGTTATGGTATGTAGCTGCATATTTGGGTCTCTCCTAGGAAACCCGAAAATGAACTGACTTCCCGAATACTGAAAATTCACCAGCCCCATTTGTCACCATGTAACAACCCTTACAGCTTTGACCGTTCATCAAACACAAAACACAAAAACCAGTTACAATCATCCGCAACGAAATAACATAGCGAGTGGAAACCATAGTAACGACATAGGTTTAATACCAGTTTAATAGGTTTAATACAAACCATAGTAACAACGTAGGTTTAATACTAGTTTAATAGGTTTAATACAAACCATAGTAACAACGTAGGTTTAATACCAGTTTAATAGGTTTAATACAAACCATAGTAACAACATAGGTTTAATACCAGTTTAATAGGTTTAATACAAACCATAGTAACAACATAGGTTTAATACAAGTTTAATAGGTTTAATACAAACCATAGTAACAACACAGGTTTAATACCAGTTTAATAGGTTTAATACAAACCATAGTAACAACATAGGTTTAATACCAGTTTAATAGGCTTAATACAAACCATAGTAACAACATAGGTTTAATACCAGTTTAATATGTTTAATACAAACCATAGTAACAACATAGGTTTAATACCAGGCGACATAAGCATAAGTGAAACTACTCACCGGAAGAAAATAAATATAAATAATAAAAACAATCAAAATTTGGAGAGTTCAAAAACTTTAACAAAAGGAATTTTAACTGGACAATGTGAGACTTTTCCCAGTGGTCATGGGAGGTATTGGATCGACAAAAGCACAAGTGAGGTAATCCACAGTCCTGAAAATGGCTCTCCATGACCGCCGCCTAATTGTATACAACTCCCTCTATGAATGGTTAATTGTATATATTGCAAATATTGATGTTCTGCCAGTGGAGGTCAAAGTTTGACCAACTGACACTCAGAGTATTTAGCAAAACATGTAAATGCATGGACCCAATAACGGACTTATAAAAACACATTACAACTAAATCTAAGAAATAATTATTATGGGAATACACACTCATGATGAAACGTTCCTTTACATTATATCTATATACAATGTTTATAATATATTACGGTATCTTACAATTTTTAAATTTAAAAAAAAGTTTTTTAATACTTTTTAATCATTTATAATATTTTGCAATACACATCCTCTCAATTGTTCTAGATTTTATAATATGTTGTAATACGCATCTTTTCTATTATTCTACATTTTATAATGTTTTGCAATATTTTATAATATTTAAAATATACTCAACGTTTTATAATAGACTAAATCTAAGAAATAATTATTATTTGGAATGTACACAAATGTTTATATGCTGTTTTATATTATAATTTCCATTAAAGAAAAGTTGCTTTTGGTTGTTACAATACGCACCTTTACATTATATCTATAAATGTCTTTATACAATTTTTTGTAAAATTTTATAATATGTTATGGTATCTTACAATATTTACAATTTTTAATAGTGTTTTATAGTGTTTTATAATAATTTAAAATGTTTTATAATACCCATCCCATCTACATTTTATAATATGTTGTAATTATTATTCTACATTTTATAATATGTTGTAATTATTATTCTACATTTTATAATATTTTGCATTATATTATAACATTTAAAATACTTATCAACGTTTTACAATAGGCTATTTTATTATGTTATATACCATTTTATAATACACGTGGTTTAATTTATTTGTTCTAAATTTTAAAACATGATCTTAATGTCTTGGATATTTTAAAATATTTTATAATATTTTGTAATGTTTAGACTTAACAGTATTGAATTACGTTTTATAAAACTTTTTAATTTTATATAATACTTTATAATTCTATATAATACTTTTTAATTTTTTACAATACTTTTTAATTTTATAAAATACTTTATAATATGCATCTCTTTTGTTAATCTATAATTTATGTCTGAAGGGACAACACATATGATTATTAACACACTCTTTATGACAAATGTATTATGCATTGTTCTCAATACAAATTTTTGCTATTAAAATTTTAAATTTTTTTTAAATTTTTTAGACATTTAACTATTAAAATTTTAAAATATTTTACAATATTTTTAAGTATTATAATGTTTTAAATATTCTTCACCTCTAGGCAATGAACACTTATGCATTAGTGGGTTAAAAAGTTGGAAATAATAAGATTGTCAGCAATAACAATTAAATTAACAATTAATTTGTAATCTTAAATGATAAAAAAAAAGGAAATATAAGCTATATCTTTATGATAAATATTTTGTTACATTGTTGAGTGAAACGTAATTTCTTTCACATTATTTTATATTTTATTTATTATAATATTTAATTTTGTTACTATTATTAATAATGTTATTATTTCACAATTATTATTAAAAACATTTATTTTATCATAATTGTTATTACCATTAGTAATATTAAATGGTACAATAATTATATTTCTTTATTTTAAACTTAATTAATCATACAACAAACATTGTACTCGTAGTTAAACTTATAATCATTTGAAAAATGTATTATTTTATTTCTCCACTGAGGCGGCTAGTTAGCGTTGGTAAGCAATGTTTGGATATTTTTTTATGAAATGGTTAATTAAATTTGCATAATGTATCTTCTAATTAGAAATTTTCATGTCCGCCCAACCTAGGTAATCAACTCTGTTTGTTTTCATCATATCTTCGTTTTTTTTGTATATTTTTCTCATTTCTCACATTGAAGATGAATTAACAAACTTAATGTAAGTTCTTGGAAGTAATCAAACATTGGAAAAATCTTTAGTTTTCTTTGTTGTTATTTGGTACTACTAGGTTATGAGTGTAAATCACATTCACATATTAAGTTTCGCAAATAGTTTGTGTTCCCAGTCGGTTCTTTACTCAACCCAATGGGCAAATTGTGTTGCTTCAACAAGGTTTGACAATTGAACAACACACTTGCGCTAGACGGTGTTGAAACATTTGAATGTTGAGTATATGTGTGCTGTGGTACAGTAATAAATAATATGTACTTTCTGCTTGTAGCTTAGAAGGATATTTGTACACATACAGAATAAGGGTCCCAGTAGGTAGGCTATGTATTGCATAACATATCTACTGGAAGCAATACACTTATGAAACATATGTTTCAGAGACGTTAAATATTCGTTGGTTAAAAAACACATTATATGACATCATTTAACGTTATATCAGAGTTAGTTATAATGCTGATAAAAACCCAATATGAAATGTTTTGCAAAGATAGCGTTGTATAAACGTTGTAAGAGTTGTAAAATAACTTTGTGATCACATTAAAAGGTTCATTGGAGTTATCATCCAAATCCAACCTGAGTTAACTTTTTTAATGGACGAAAATGCATGGTTCAGTCTGTATATTTAAAAGCACAAAAGAATGAATAAACTGATGAAAAAGTTATAACCTTGTTTTTTACAAGAAATAAAAAGGTGGAAACTTCAAAAGAAAAGAGAACTTTAAAACGTTTTATTCTAATATAGATGTTTTATGTTGACAATATAGCTTAGAATTGTTTTTAATAAATATAAACACTTAAATATATGAATATACATTTTTGAGTGTACCAAGATTATACTCTGCTGCTTGAATATAATAAAACACTTTGGATAAAACATTTGTATTAAACGAACTATACACAACAACTTTCTGAACATAAGTTATATGCATGATGTTTACCAATGGCATGAACTTGGTATTAACAATGTATTTGTCTAACACAGTTTATTGCTTAGGAATAAATACAATATTTTTTAGAATGATTGAATTAAGAAAACTGAATATATATTTTAATACAATAAAATTATCTTTAATACATTATAATTTGATATAAATTTATCTAACTCATGTTAAATTTTATTATCAAATTATTATTGCAATTATTTATTTTTATTATATACATTCAAGCCTTCTTTGTTTATTTTATTTCATTGTATAGAACGATACAACAATTTCCAGATATAAAAATGATATGATATACCAGAATTATTTTTATATGTATACCTAAATAAAGTAAGTGATTAAAACGGTACACCGACCATGCAAATAATTGGAAGAAAGTTAAAACCACTCTTTAAAAAAACATAATTTGCTTTTATAATCATTAAGAAATTGAAAAGTTTCTTTCATTTAAAAAAACTTAAGTTTAAAATATAACAAAAAATTAAAATTACAATAAAGAAAAACCTTTAAATTCAAATATAAAAAAAAATTAAAATTATAAATTATAAAAAAAAACTTTAAATTAAAAAATATAAAAAACTTTAACTTAAAAAAAACTTTAAATATAAATATATAATAAAAAGTCCCATATAAGTTTACTTCGGAAGAAATATATTCTTCCATCAAAGGTGGGCATTGAGACACTGAAGAAAAATACAAATGTGACGTCACTTTTTTAGAAATCAAGTTACGTGATACATACATACATATATATATATATATATAGATATATATA
>JARUHE010343441.1:0-18454 GCA_031471125.1 Archaeomysis grebnitzkii | reverse complement strand
ATATATACAGATATATATATATATATATATATATATGTGTGTGTGTGTGTGTGTGTGTGTGTGTGTGTGTGTGTGTGCGTGTGTATGTGTGCGTGTTTGAGAAACTATTCAAAGAACTTGCTTAATTACCTCTATTTTTTATTTTAGGTAAAGGTTTGGTTTCAAAACAGACGCATGAAGTGGCGTCACTCTGAACTGAAGAAAAGGGAACACATTTTTGATTTTAAGGAGAAAAGGCAGAAAAAAGAGGAACCTCCGAACCAGATTGTTTCTCGTGTCTTGTCATCGCCAAACATTTCAGTTGACGATGAAGATTACATTGAAAACGAAGATATTGATTCTGACGAAAAAGATGATGATAACACACTTTTAATCAATACTGCAACTGTACCAAAGACATCAAGTCTTGCTCATTGATTTGGAGTTTAATAAATATATTAAATAAGTTTTGAAACACGTTATAAGACTTACTATTACAGGAAAACATGAAGTAAGATCGCTGATGAATGTAAGGCCAAGGAAACTTTTCCGTTGCGCAAGGTTGTAGTTCTTTTTCTTTGAGTCCTTTGCTATCTACATTCTATTAAGTCACTTGTTATACATTTCCTTATTAAACATGTCAACCATCTTGTACAGTGCATTGAATGTGCAACGTAGAGAATATACATTGTGAAATAAAAAAATAATTCTTTATAATAACTTTTACAGCAATAATTAACATTTGTAAAACACAATGATTTTAACAGATGCTGAATTTGTAGCCGCCTACAAATTTTTTGTAATTGATACCGTGCTATTTGAAAATCGTTCATTTATGGATATATATTTTTGTTAATACAACTTAAATGTAAATAAATTGTATTATAAACGTTTCTAAGAAATTAATAAATGTTATAAGCTAGCCGGCTTTATTTCCTACTCAGTATATATATTTTCGATGTCATTATTAATATTTACCTATACAATTTATACCGTCAAACCTTAAACACAATGCATGTTTTTGCGTCTAAGCAATTGAGATTAGAATTTATTTGTAATCAGCTGTAAATTTTCTCACTTCCAAAAAGAAATAATTTTGTACAATCTACAGTAGTCTTTTACTTATTATAATAAGTTTTGAGCAGTTTGCCACTCATTCAAAACCATCCTTTTAAAAAAGTGCGAAGAGAAGGATACATAAGTGATATTGATGTGAGGGAAATTCTGTATTGCTGAACCCCAAGACCGCAGGATTATTCAAGGGTTCACTAGCAGTATAATTAAGCATTCATTTAACTAACCAGAAGACCAGCAGTTTCGCATGAATTGAACATTGTTGTTTACTTTGAATTGATAAATACTGTTTTATAAAAAAAGATGCGGGTTTTTGACTTAAGTTCGGTAAATATTAATTTTAGAAAAAAAATCCGAATAAAGTCCGTTGTATAGTTAAGACAAACAACGTTCATTAATAAATGTGCTCTGTAACTCTTCAAATAAAGTAATGACAACGCCGAGACAAAGTAAAACCTGTATAGCACTTTCATGTCACGGCTTTCTCAATAAAAATGGTGTTACTAAGTGAGAAAACAATTTATTCAAAATCTCATCTTAGATACGTTTTACATCCAATCTATTGGGCATGAATAAAACCAAAATATGAAAAATCAATAAGTTTTGGTTTCATAAATGCTACTCATGTGTATAGCTTCGATATGCACACTTGACACGTTAAATTGAAAGCAAATTCAATATTTTTTTCATGAATATCATTTTTGGAAAAACTAAATATCCAAACACTGCTGTTTGTAATCATGTATCATTCAATTCATATTAAATAAAATTATGCAAGTCCATTTTTGATCAGAATATTTTCATGTCCAAGACCTTCACTTTTTTCAAGAATAAATTCCAAAAGTGAATGATAATGAAGTCGTGGCAACAGTTGTTTTGAAAACTAAAGTCCTCAAACGTCGAATCAAAATTGCATCTAGTTTTAGTGAACAGGTCATAAAAACTACTAAAACTTTATTTCCTCCAGGATATCGTGGTAAGATTATGCTAAATAATTAAGGGTTGCCATAAGCATATGGAGAACAAACTACTGGTAGGTTTGTCTTATAAAAAAGAAGAGCATATAAGATTCTTTTATCTGATATTATAAATCAAAGAGATTTATTCTTCAGTTTGACCATAATTATACTTTGTTTCATCTCAAATAGCTCATTGGTTTATCTGCATCATGACCAGCGTGTTTGATAGCTCAACAATTTATAAGATACATTAGATTAGAAACTGGGTTCATTTTCCCATAACCTTATATGCAGACATATTTTACTATATGATTTTACACCAAGACTTAAGTTATCTATTCAATGGGCAATGGGTGCAATCTTATTGTATTCACTGTATGAAAAAGACGTAACTTATTTGGTGGACAAGTACCTTCTCAGCACATCAACTGAGAGCAAAAATTATCTGTCCTCCCACATAGTAAATAATTTTATTTTCTTTAACTTTGGGCTAATTTATATGAAGTTTTCAATCAGATTTTTGAGTCCTTAAAACTATTTAACTTTTTACAATGAAACAAATATTTATAAACTTTAATAAGGATAAATTAAATAGTAAATAATTACATGTAATTTTAATATTTTCAAACTATTTTAATTACACAATTTTTTCCAAAGGTAATCTGCATCCTAAACCTAAATAATGAAACATTAAGGATGCAAAATAAATTTCAACTGTTTATGTAACACTCAAGAAAATTATCTGTTCTCTAGATCACTGATGCCTACAAAATTACTTTGATACTATATGGTTATATGTATGTAGGCAAGTTTGTAGAATACATGCACATGATAAATGTTTATACAGGCACATACACACAAGTTAAATACTACAGATACACAAGCTAAATCTTTCATTTAATTTATTTTAATTTCAAACATCAGTGAAAATAATTTAAACTGAGAATCTTCTTTAACTATATTAACTAAACTTTTAATATACTTTACATTCAAATTATTACACTTAAAATTATCACTCACGTTTTTGAACAATATTTACATAAAGCCGGTTGGGCTGTAAGTTTTTATACATGGAATAATATTAATACTAGTGACAATTTTTACATTCTACTGCCTTGGCTCCAGTAGCCATTAACGAGCAGCATTATATAGAACCCTTTGAAACATATACAGTCTACAGACAAATAACAGACATACAATTTTAATCTTTGCTGTAACTATTCACACATCAATTTTATGCAACTTGCATCAAACTTAATACAAACTGAATATTAATTTAGTGAAAAATTAAATAGCATCTCTATGCCATAAATACAGCACAAATGAGAACAACCGCCAATTATAATTTACAAATGTATTTCAATTTGAGACATTTTCAATAATGAAAAAAAGTAGACTCAAACTACATGATAAAATCTAAAAAGGTTGACAACTTTTTTAGGAAGACCTTAATTTAGCAAAAAATTAAATGTCAGACTAAGGTGTAAAAATAACTTGGAAATAAAGTTTGTTGAAATGTTGGTGGCAAAATATTTAACATTCAATCATTAGGACTCAATTGCATATTAGGTGAAATAAAGTAACAAGGATTTTTTTTTTAAATGTGAAAATTGAAATAACAATTTTAGGCTTATTATTTTAAAAACTTCCGAATATTAAATTATTATCAAGAAATTATAAATATAAATATTATGCATTAAAGATAAATTATTATAAATGTAAACAGCATGGATATCTCCATATTTTTAAAATCAATTAATAAATAGACTTCAGATTCAACTCCAATTAAAACATTACAATTATTAACAAGGAAAAAATAATCTTTACAGTTGATACAATTCCAAATTATTTTTTATGACAAACAAAACGAAGTTAAAAATGAGCTTACTGTTGAACAATCTACACTGTTCGATTCGTTCATTATATTGACCCTTTTGCATAGGTTCAAATCTGTAGTGATTACAAAAATATCTAGGTTTGATAATTTTTTTAATTTTCAGTTCACCCAAACATATTCACGAGAAATTATATTACTACAAGATATTTGGTTGTAGAAAGAAAACTTAAATTAAAATGAAAAAAATAAATTTCTAAAAAAATAATTTAAATATTTTACTTACAACATACAATACTTAAATGCCCAAGGGAAACTAAACGTCAGGCCATTGGTCCATTATACAGTAGTGGAGGCAATTCAAGACTATGTTTATGGCACTTCGGATTCTACTCTAAGGTTGATTATTTTCAAATTTAAAGCCATCCAAAAGTCTTCTCTTTTGTATTGAGCGAATTTAAAGTGTTATGAAATTATTTGAGTATGCTCTCCATCAACAATTAGAGACCAATGTTTTATTTCAAAAAATGTTATTGAACTTCAAACAACTATTCTACCCTTCAGCTCATAAAATAAGATACAATTTAGTTATGATCAAATCAAAAAATTAAACAAAACTAACATAAATAAATATTTTAATACACAAATTGAAGCTCACAAAGTTTTTCAATACTTTTAAAATAGCATCTGTTTGCAATACATATTTTTCAATTGAAAATATTTTTATATTAATTTTATCAATGTTTATTTTAATTGTCAACCAAGTATTGTAACTAACATGGTCTAATAAGAATGTATAGAGCTGAAAATAGTTGCACATTAGTTTGGTATACAGGAAAAAATAGCTTAGTTATACTGGTTTGGTTAATTAACAAAACTGCATCAAGACGACTTGATTGGTCTATAAAAATGGAAAATATTTGTAAAAAATGAGAAGACGGTTTTTGGCAAAACGAATAAATTGTTTAAATAAGTTGATTCCAAAAACCAAATATAATGCCATACATGTATCGGAGGGTAGTAATTACTTAATAGGATTTGAACCTTCAATTCATCATAGTCGAAGACTAAACAAAGTTGTTGTTGATGTTCATAGAAGGCTAAAGATTGTGAGTAAGTCAATGAATTAGCATAATCCATCGAAAAAAATCTATATCAATATCGTCTTTTGAATCTATTTTTATTTTTATTTCTAGCATTCAAATGTGATAATTTTAGTATATACTATTTAAAACTTGGTATTACACCTTTTTAAAAATTGAATTTTTTCAAATGTTAATAATAATATTAAGACTACTCTAGAATATTTTGTATTCATATATTTCCATGAAGTTAAAAGTTCATATTTCAAAAATATATTTTACCGGATCATAAACAGTGAAGACCTTACGCTAAACTAATAAAACTACATATTTATAATCAAATCTCGTTAGTTTAGTTCTCATTAAATATTAACAACTCTGTTCTATCTTATTTAAAACTAATCAACTGTTTAAAAATTATGCTAATAAATTTTTATTTCTGAGTACTGTCACTATGATGACTATTCTGACTTTTAAGATATAAAAATTGTGATGGAACAATTCCAACCAAAGGAGATTCGTACATGGAGTGTTTTCACTAATGACTTCATTTTTGAACATTATTTCGTGCAATTAAAGATGAAAATGAGAAATTGTGATGCAGGAAGTATTCTCACGGATGGCAGTGAGAAGAAAACATTTCTTTAATTTAAGTGCAATTTTGTAAAGTTACAACTAATAGGTAATTAAAACTATTTAAAATTAAAAATGGAATGTATAAAACTAGTTGACTAAGGAACTAATAGTTTTTTCTGATAAGGCTATTTGTACCTTCACTTCAAAAATATTGATAATGAACAGTAGGTACCTTTAAAAATACAAATAAAAATCTAAGAAAGGAAATGACAATTAAATTTTTGTTAAAACTTTTAAACCACAACAAGAAATAAAATTTAATATTTTTGCCTTTAGAAATCCCTAAAATAAATAAATATTTATGTTTTATATAATATAATAACCTAATATAATCAACCATTTTAAACTTAACAAATAATTTTATACAACAAAAGTTTCTTTAAAAATATTGAGAAAAAAATCTCAATTTTCAAAGGCATGAAATGTACTCTTATAGCATATAAATAAATTATTTAAATATGTCTAAACTTCAAAACAATGAATTTTGAAGAATTAAAAACAATCTTTTAATAATTTTTGAAGAAAAGTGAAAGATATGAAAACCAAATTAAATCAAAAATGTATCTGCATCTCTAAAGAAGGCATTAAGAGTTTATACAAATCGTATGGAATTTATACTAAATGATAATTGACAAAAGATCTTGCATACCAATATGGTAAATAAATAACAAGAGAAATAATTGCTAATTTATTTATATAATAAAATTTAACAATTACGGAGAAAGTATACAAAAATAGTCAATGTTTCTAAAAACTTCCATAACACAGTAATGAAATGCAATCCATAACAAAGATATATAAATAATAGATTTTCAATTGCTTTAAAGTACAACCGATCCTTTCGTAAGGTACGAGAATAGTAAATTTAATCTAAAATAATACTAAAGCATTCTTTTGAGTAACTAATATCAGTTGTTGGTTATGCACACGACACTCATTCTGAAACAAGAAAAACAATGATTAATCTTCATAAACTTTAAACATTGGTCCAGGTTACAAATATATTTTAAATCAATGTTTATTAAACTTAAAGGAAACTTATTTTAACATTCAACACATTTGACGTTGGCCGAAGTACTGAGAAAACAAGAACATTGACAGAATGAAAAAAAAGACATGGCCCCCAAAATTGTTTTTATTTACTTCTTCCTGCATAAAAACATAGCATTTAGCTCCGCATCATCAAATGTTCAAATAAAAAAAAAACAAATAACAAAAAATTCGCCATACCAATAGTAGAACATGAAGTCGTATAGAATTCTGCCGGATAGTTCACTCGAGAGACTGTTACAGTGCTCCGAACGGGTCGAAAGCAGCCGTCGTAGGTGGGGTTGGTGCAGCAGCAGCTGTTCCAGGTGCTGTGGTAGGTGCCGCTCCTGTTGCATTGGCAGGGAAACCCATTGTTCCACCTCCCTGAGGTACAAACAGAAACAAAAATTATATTAAAATAAACCCATAAATGTTTTTTTTCAGATGGTTTGTTATAGAGCTTATGCTTACAAGTGTGACGTTGAAATCATAATGATAAACAATGCATCAATATATGGCTCTGATTAACTTATTAGTTTAATCAAATGTAAACTTAATTCAGAACTAGAGGTATGACAGGTCACACACCAAACCTCGTCAAAATAAAAACCAGTAAATTATGAATTATTATTAAGCTTTGTCTTACTGCCGGCAACAATAGATGCCAATGAAACATTTTATTCTTCCAGTTCAGTAAATATAAACAACAGGCACTATAGAAACACACCAAACACAGCCTAATCTGATTCATTCGTATTTAAAACCGTTAAATAAAACGGAGTCATTTTAATAAATTCAAGTTTTACAGAAAATTTATTTGAGATAGATCATTCATAATGCATTTGTTAAACAATTATTGCTGTAAAACCACAAATAACAAATGAATTCATTTGTAAGTTCTAGAAAAACTACTCGATAACAATGGCACTTTCGATTGATGCCGTATGGTCATATTTTGATTAATATAACTCATGTAATAGCCAAAATAAATCGTTTGTCAAAGAATTATACACATCCAACTGACAGGCATACCAACCATCAGATGACATCACATTTTCAAACAAGACTTAGGCTATTCTTTTGCTTCTTCATAAACAAGTATTTAAGCAAAGTTTAGCATTATCGTGACCCACCATACAAAACCTAACCAGACTCCTGTTCCTCTAATGGTTTTCGGTGGCCAAAAACACCTATTAGCATAACCTACATTTGTATTTCACGGTGTGGGAAAACCAGTTCAGTTGGTATGCGTGTCAATTTTAAAAATTAATAAAAAACGCCAGTGATAAATCAGTTTCCAATACAGATCAAAACTACTTTTGTATTGTTTTGTTTTAATAACTTTAAGCAAGGGTGATCATATTCACCCTATATTTCACTACTTTGCAACTATTTGCCAAGTAGTTTTGAAAATTAATGCCTATGTAAAGTTACCTGCTCTGTCCAATTTTCTCTAACATGTTTTATCATTAAAATAAAAAATATTCAATTAAAATTAAAAATAATCAGTCTGATAGTTAGGATACCTATACAAACAAATTTTGTTAGGCAAATGTTGTTGTATAACTTGAAAAAACTAACAATAAGCTTAGTAAAACAGTTTAACTAAGAAAATTTAAATTAAATTGAAAAATAATTAGTGCATATTGGTTACAATAACCATACAAGCAATTGTTATTAAACGAACTTTGTTGTTAAGCTTCAAATAAAGTATAAATCAATATTGAAGAGTGTACACGCCATACGCAGCCTACAGAACTACGAAAGGGGCGATCACAATAGCTAAAAAGAGAATTTGTGTCTTGCAACACAAATCATGTTAACATCTTTAGTTTGCATTGTAAATAGTTAGGCGTGGTTCTCCTTTCAGTAAAAATAGCCATTATATGATCAAATTTTTAATTTAAATAATAAAGTATACATATATACTTTAAACCACTATTACACTACTCAACCACCCACTACCTTATAAAGGAAAAATATTTATTATCTATCTATATCAGCATAACAAGGAAAGCAAGGATACAACAGAAAAATCCTCATCTACAATTATCAGGTAAATGCCATAAAAAAGGGAGACATTAAATTCATCTGCTGTAACCAATATCCTAAGGTACGAGTTTAACGGCCTGTCCCATGACGCCTGTAGGGTAAGCTTAAGAGTAGAACCATAATTCATTTCAAGAAGGGTAAACTTAAGAGTAGAACCATAATTCATTTCAAGAAGGGTAAACTTAAGAGTAGAACCATCATTTATTTCAAGGTCATAATTTATTGTAAGTACAACGACATGAAGCTGTTCATTTTGACTCAACCTAGTATCGCCTTCAAGAATTTCGAAGATAATTTTTCAACTGAAATTAAATTCATATGATTTGAAGGAAAAAATAAATCAAGATTGTATGTCTAGACAGTTGAATGAAAAGAGCAACTAGAAGCCAGCTGGCGCAAGACAAGGCCCTTTAGTCTGCATTGAGTGGAATGAATTATCTCGTTTGTCTAAATTCACCAGGAATAGAGAAAGATTGTTGTAACAACCGATCTAAACTATACAAAAATAATTAGTAAAATGTTTTGTAACAAAATTTTAAAAAGTTTGGTCATGAAAATTCAAGGAACCATCTAATATTTTGGACAAGAATTAACCCTATAACATCCAGATAGTTAGTAATAAGAATCGAAATGCATTACAATTTGTATTAAAATAGTCTTTCTTGATTATAAAGAAATATTTACATCTGACATTATAGAGTTAAGACTGAGTCGTGCAAGGTAAAAAAAATAAATCCTACCATTTGTTGTTGTGGAAATCCTGCCTGCATGTTCGACCATTGGCCCCCGGCAGGAGCCTGAGCAGCCATTGGAGGCCCAGTGGCTCGGTAAGCAGCCGTGGTGCTCGTGGGAATGGTCGGCGCCCACCCGGCTCCTCCTGTTTTGCTCTGAGTTTTAGGAGAGTTCCATTGAGGTCTGAAAATATAGCCATTTGTCTACTTGGTTAAATGGAAGATGGAAGGAATCCTGACACTGCAAAGTTATATAAATAAAACTTACCAGTGCATTGTTCACTCCACGAAGGTAACAGGCATGTAGTTACCAAACCGAAGTATAGATAAACAGGTAACCACAATGCCGATAAAAATAGTCACAGGTGGATCACTACTAATTACATTTTCAGGTTAGGGTTAAGATGCAAGTTCTTATCATGATGATTATTAAACACATTGTTAGAGAAAACTGGATTTCCAAATTAAATTATTCTACAGATGATAGGCCATATAAACCATCTTTTTGAACTCAACAGTTATACTTATTAAAAAAATAATCTACGTTTCTTTAGCATTCTGAATGTATGGGCCACTTTGGAACACCTTGTTTTATTGAAGTTAAACCATATTAGGTGTGATTAGTAGACAAGTTCACATTTTATCATTGAATTTACATTAGACGCATGTAATAATTTTATCATTAAATTTACATTAGACTCGTGTAATAATTTTATCATTAAATTTACATTAGACTCGTGTAATAAAAATACTTAAGTATTGCAAATAAAAACTCACTTCTGTGCTGGTCCTTTAATGTTGAGATTATCAACCAATGAGGACAAAGACATGTCCAGGTCTCCGCTGATTAATTTTCCAGCACCTGAGGGTTGTGCCGTCACTGTGGTTGTTGTGGGTGCCATCATTCCCGTAGAATTAGCCGCTGAAGCGCCAGCAATGCCTCCTTCAGGTTTCAGTACATCTCCAAAACCATCAAAAGCTACAAAAATTAAATAACAGCTTCGCTAGAATCGCAATAATTAAAAATTAAATTTTGTTCCCTTTTGTTAACCTAAATAAAGTGTTTTAATTTTACATTTTTATATAAATATAAACTGAAAAATTAGTTTAGTTTTATTAATTGTTCTAACAAAGATAAAATTTACTTTATCAAGAAGACTAACCCAATTGAACTTAAGAATTTATTATATAAGCTTTAAATTCACAATAAAATGTAAAGCAAATAAAGAAAACATAAGTAATGCATTATTTACCTGACATCTTGGTTGCGATTTTCCATGCAATTGAAATGTATATATTGAAAATTTATAGATTTCAACAATAATAGAGAATATAAATGTACTGTAAACCTCAACACTGGAATGAACGGGCCATTACTGCATTAACCTTATGAAGCCCTAAGAATGTCCTTAGCCACACATGTGGCTGAACAAACTATGTACTTCGCACAAATAGTAAAAGCATAACACCCAAACCACCTAGAGCCATCTTACAGATACAGTAGAACACATATATTTACAAACCCATGAAAATGTTAAAAACAAAAAGAGTTCATAATTTGGCAGTCTTGTTCCATTGAATTTACCTAGTCAGGATTTTAAAATCAGATCCTTTATATCATTGCAGTAAATCTATATTTAACAAATACGTATATGAATTTATTAATTTAGCCTTAAAATAAATGCCAATACAATGAAGAGCTTTCACCTTTCTGCTGGATCCAAAAAAGAAAATTTTACCTCAGTTGAACAAAAAGTTTCAGACATTTCTTTCTATAAAAGTATGTAGGAGACATCAGCACAACTAGGGGGGAGAAATACAATGAAAACTAATATACTCCAACAATTTAAGTAGCCTGTGAATGGAAACAAAAGATTAAACTTAAAGTTTGGTTGTAGTTTGTACCTTTATGCATTAGATTCTTACTATTTTTTCCAATTATGCAAAATCATCAATTATTAGATGTTTAAAATAAAAGACTTGAAAGGAGTATAAAATTAGAAAGTTTCTAACCATTTAACTTGTGTACCGTTATAGATGATGCCTTTTTTTAGCTTGGAACACTTTTAATCATTTGTAAATGTGCTTCCTACGAGGTAATAAATATATTTTAGATGTTAAACTTTATACTTGTTCAATACTTCAATATGCTATTCTACTGTGCTAATAATTGACAATAATTCACTAATGAGTCTAGATATCTAGCCATACTTCTTAAATAAAGAAAACTCATACTTCCAACAAATTGATCAAGCAATTTAAAAAAAGACAGAATAAGTTAAAATTAATAAAATTTGATACACTCAAAGTTGATACAAACAACTTTTTCATTACATGAAGCTTCTACTAAGACCAATTACTGCATCCAAAGATCATCTGCCACCTGAACATTTACTCTAACGAATAGTTAACAATATTAAATGGCGTACATCTGTGTACCTTTTTTTAGTCAGGTCTACCTAAATCCATCTTAAAATTTATCCTAGAAATAAAGCTGTACATTTTGAGCATCTCATTCTTAACTTGAGGTTACATAATAAAAATAAAAAATAAAGTAGGTATTAGTTAAAAAGCTTTCAACTCTCACTTTTATCCCTTAACCTTACTACCATATGTCACTGAACAAAAACTAACTCAAATTATAGTCAAAATAAAGATAGCGTGAAATAATAATTTAGGCAGTTAAGAGTTGGCTCTACAAACTGGAATAAAAAAATTATCCAACCAAGGTGTATATGCTGAAGGTTTGCAATAGAATATTTTGCACTTTTCCGTTAGTCACTTGGCACGTAATGATGACATCGTCTATGTTAATTTATCATCGGTGTTGTTTTTATTCACAATTTTAAATAATATTGTATCAGTTACCTAAAGTATAATATTTAACCCTCTACCGCTGTATGTCACTCACGGGGAACAAAACAATTAATTCAAATTATAGTTAAAACAATGGTAACATGAACAAATAATTCAGGCAGTAGAAGGTTAAAACACTGAAAGTATTTTTGATTGTTACATTACTTATATGCAACATGTACAATGTTATTTAAAATTGTGAATAAAAAAAACAACACCGGTTAAATTAACATAAACGACGCTGACTAACGAAAAAGTACATACCTTTAATACATATACAGTTGGATAAAAATTTATTTTCAGTTTGGTTTGAAAATTCAACACTGAATGGCAAGAGTAGCAGTTGAAAAATTTCTTCACATTTGTACCCCAAAATTATTTAGCTTACATATTAGAGCTCTAAAAGAGAAGTACATAAAAAACATAAGATTTGATGATCAAATAATATATACATTTATTAACCCAATCTCTCGTCATTATATTAGAATTGACTGTGAATTTTGCTTTGTGGCAAGATGGAGATTGATTTATTTTTTAAAAAAATGGAGCTGAGGCCTGGCCACCTTAGGTGATGCACTAAAAACCTTTTAGTGTTCACCATCTAGTCGAAACCAAGCCCTGCACCATGAATAATCTACATCAACCCCGAGAGAAAGGATTAACATACAAGCATCAGTAAACTCGACTGCCAACAGCAAAGGCATTAGCATTGAAGGTTAAGATTTCAGGATAGGCATAGAAAAAGGAGAAGGCAAGGCAAGGCATCTGGCATTCACCTGGAGACACGGAAGAGGTGTAGCCAGCTGAGGACATGTCCGTCGACCCAACGAGAGGGTCGAGGATGCCTCCAAAGAGGTTGGAGGGAGGTGAGGTTGTTTGAGAGGAAGGAAGAGTCGACACACCAAAGCCACTGAAAGGATTCGCATCCACTTCGCAAGTACCTCCAGAGGCTGCTTGCAATAAGGTCATCGAGAAATCACTTGTTTTATTCCACGCTTCCATTTAAGGTTTATAATGTTAATGTCTAAACTAAAAAACAACTAAAAATCTTTTTGAAAACATTAAATTATAATTAATTATTTGTTCAAACACAAATAAAAGTGAAATTTGTTACTCGTAATTTTAAATTGTAATGTATACAAATATTTCATTGAATCAAACATGACAGGTTTTTTGTTTTACATCACAGTTTCCTCAAGTGTATGATGAGAGTAACCAATTTATCAACAATATTCTTTCATATTTGTTTAGTATTTCTAAATTTGAGCAAACTTTAGTTTATAATTTAAACCAAAGAATTGTGAAGTAGGAAAACAAAATTATCAATTTTTTGGATAACTTTCTAAAAGGAGTTTGACAGCATGTTCTAAATAAAAATTCGCACATCATAAAATTTGTCTTTCAGGATATTTCAATGGTAAATAAACCGACTTTTGATCTTGCACAGGAAAATTTCCCTTTTTTTAATGTACCTCACCAGTGCAATTATTTTAGCCTCATTATTTTTGATGGAACCGAAGAATCAATTATGTGAATATTTGCAAAAGTAATAAAAATATTAAAAAGATAAAGCTAAATAGTTTTTAGTGAGTAATGAAATTATTTTTTAGACAGACATCAATCATTACATATATAGGACAGACTATAATCTATTTATCAGAGTATGAAAGCAAAAAATGAACAAAATCAAACATACATTGTGAGGGAATGTTAATGTAAACATTAGAAAAAGGAAAAGGTGGGACATGATGCATTTCTTTGTTTCTTACCACCATTAAATGTCTAATTTTTAGTTACAAACTTTATGTTTTATTCAACTAAAAATGAGTTGATCCCTGTTGAGAAAACAGGACATTAATAAGTTCATAAAAGAAACAAAAGTTTTGAAATTTTAGATGTTTTGGCAAAACATGAAAAATCATTTGATAAAAAACGAATTCTTTATTAGAAGGATATAATAAATATTATGTGTTTAATAATTATAGACTTAAGTTTTCAACCAAAATATAACCTTAAATCTTAACTATTTTGTTTGCTAGACACCAAAGAAAGCTGCTTCACTCTTCTTTAACTAATATATATTTTTGAACAGAAATGATTAAATACCCCCCATAAGTTGTGTATATTATATGAGTAGGCTTATAGCTTGGGGTTATTTTAGATTAACTTTGAATAAAAATTGCATGGGAGTTACTTGATAATTTTTTTAATGAAAAGATCCTTATAGATTGAAAAAAGAATTCAAAAATGATCACCTTGTAGTAAATTTTAAACGTGTTATGTATTAATATTACATATACTTGCATGGAGATAATGTTGAAATGTTTGCAGTCCATTGAAGTTTAATTAATACAACTTTAATAAACAGAAAAAATGAGACCGCTTCTTCAAGACTTAAAAAAAAGATTAAAATTGAATTGAAATCTATTATAATATTAATCAATCTAGACCACTTGAGCTTTTTAATTGAAAAATGTTATGTTTACAAAATGTAAATTAAAGTAACTAGTTCCATGGTACATACAAAAAATAATCAGTCGTCATTTTTGAGAGCTTTAAAATGAGGCTTAATATAGAATTAAAGTATTTTCATTTAATGATCATTTCAGAACTGTAAAATTAGATCTTCAATTTACATTGAATTGTAAAATAAATCAAACTTACCTTTCAGATTTTGTCAAGACTTATGTAAATTATAAAAAAATGTAATGTCAATGTAGTCCAAATTTAAATATTTTTAATTTAATAGTCTTGCTTTAAAATTTAATTATTATTGGATGCAGTTAAAATTATTTTCAAGTAAGAACCAAGATATTTGAATTTAGCATTCCCAGTAATGGAAAATAGCAATCGTACAAACATTTTTGGCTAAACTTTATTGTATCTTGGAATATGAGCAAAATAATTTAGGACAAATCACAGTTTCAACTGTATCAAAAAATTAACTTAAAATCGAACAAAAATTTAGTCGTAATAAACAAATTATTAGGCTTGCTGCAATCCCAATTAGAATATTGAATAAACTGGGAAGATTAGAACTGTTGAAACAAACATTAATTAGAAGAATTCAAACTTTCTTTTTATTTGGTTTAAACTTTAAACATGAGATTATTTTTTAAATAATTAAATATTAACAAAACTATCAAATAGCAACAACCATAATCAAACATGCTCTAAATTGTTAACTAAAACAAAATGGATTTTTTTTTTCAAAAATAGCTGTCTTGAGTGCTATACAGAGGACTTACTGTGGGCTGTTGTGTTAGTAGTGTTTCCAAAAATTGCATCAAATGTGTTATCAGAAACAAAACCAGAGGCAGAAACTGTTGATGGAGTGAAGCCTGTTGACAGGGAGGGTGATGATGCGTACAATATCAGTGATAATAAACATGACAAACATTCTTCGCAGCACATAACTAAATATTCACAGCTATGCTAAACATTGAAAAATTTAATTTTCTAACTTTAAAAAGTAAAATAAAAGACTTCTCCAAAAATACTTCAAACTATTCTCTAAATATTTTAAAGGGTAACTGCCTAAGTTTAATTAAAATATGTCACTTCCAAGTTTTTATACCATTAAAAATTATTATTCAGGGGGGGGGGTGTTCAATGTTGTACAATTGTATGCATATTGAAGCTAATGTTTTTAGATAATCAATTGGCATCATTAAAGAAAATATATTTTGTTAAAACTCCAATAAATTCATTTTTTCAAGATAAATTTCAAATAAGAATTCTATTATTCATATATATTTTACTATGGAAACAACGCATCTTGAATTTTAGAAGTGGGAGTATGTATTCAACATTTTTTTAATAACCAAGGATCTACTAATAACAGTTTATACACAACACTAAAGATCTAGACTTCACTTAGCCTTTCATAACAACAATTTAAGATATTTCCTAAAGGTTTTGGACTATCAAGGGTTCTGTGAAATGCATACATTAATTGTATAACAACAATCACAAATTTACTAAAGAAAATTTTTTTTTCTTAAATAATGACTCCAATTGAGCTTCAAAATGCATACAATAATAATGTATTGAAACATTTAAAAACAAAAAATTAAAACCAGTGTGATATCTTAGGGAAATAACAATAGTCACATAGATTTGCCTAAATTGGGTATAATATGTATAAACTACATATGTAGCAAAGCTAATACAGTAAACATTACCAAGCAGCTACATACAAAATAGAATAATGATTATGTATAAGGAATGACTGCCTTGTGCATGAGGACAACCATGCATATATAATATACATGCTTTATGATTTAGAATTCTAGAGTTTTCAATTTTTATCAATAATCAAACACTCAAAGGCAGTCAAATATCATACACTTTAAAAATTTAAATTAAAAAATTCTAATTTCACAAAAAAAAATACATTGATACATATTCATCACGAATGTAGCATTTACAGGTAAGGTTTATATATTTATTTAATCTTATGATTACCAGCCTGAAACAACTAATAAATAATAATTATGCATTAAATGAATAATTTTGCATTTAACACCTAAAGAGGTTATACAATACCTGTTTCACACAAATCGATGTTCATTCTTAAACTTATACCAAATATATTTTGACTTACCCATAACAAAATATTACTTCAGTGTAAAAATGTTTACATTCAAGTCATGGACTAGATTTGTAGAGGAAATATAAAAAGCAAGAAATACACAGCCAAATTAATAAAAAAAAATTTAAATGCAGATTCATGGAAAAAGAAAATTCAAACGTTTTAGAACACAATTGCAATTTAAACATTTCAATGGTGTTTTTACATATAAACCAGATGTAGAAAAAGAACCAGAAAGTGAACATTCGACCATGGGTGTAATCACTATCCCAATGCCTTCAAATCCTAACAGTTTTGAACATTTCGTTGTCAAATATTGTATTTTGGTGAACAATAAAAACCCTGAACATTTAACCCTTTGAGGACCACTGGTACATATGTGCAACACAAGTTTAATTAATTAATTTTTTTTAGATATTCAAGTTCTTGAGAACTAACATATATTATTTAAATATAAATACAAACTATAATGCGAGATTTAATCACGCATTATAATTTGTATCTATATTTAAATAATACATGTTAGTTCTCGAGAACTTGAATACCTAAAAAAAAATTAAACTCGTGGTACACATATGTACCAGCGGTCCTCAAAGGGTTAACAAACTTTCCAGATAATGCTTCCAACTGTAAGAAGGTTTCATTCAATCGCATCACTTATTTGTAAAAACTGTGGAGCTACTGTTAAAAATATAAAGTAAAATATTGTTTACTCATAATCTAGGTAATTTAATTGACAAGAAAGATTCCATTTATAATTTGTAGCTAAAACTAAAGACAAAGAATTAGCTCATTTCTGGGGGACCAATATGTATGTTCTGAAAATGTAGTAGATCTAATGTATGCAAAAAATATCTTTTAAGTAGTCTTTAAGAATCATATGACAAAAAAAAAATATCAACATTGTGTGACTTTCATGAATTTGAATTTCCATAGAAACTAAACACCTTTTCAAGAGAAACCAAACCTTCATCCATGATAGGTTTGAATGAGTTCAAAATTATCCCAGAAAAACAGCAAAAATCAAAAGTTGTGTCGACGAGTGATATTCACCCAAAAAACGCCCAAGTTTTCAAGACCTTAAGAAATGTATATGTGTATAGATCAGATTCATCACACAAAATTAAAAGAAGTTTTCAAATTTCGCCATTAAAAAGTTTTAGATATTTAAGCAAATCCATGAATGAAAACAAGAACAATTGTAAGTTTATTTAGAATTTAATTTTAGTTCTCCATTGAATATTGTATTTATTTTTCCGTTAACAGTTCATAAAGAAACAAACGGCTAATGAACAAATCTAGAATTTGCTTCCACATGTCTACACTAAATTTGCAATTAAACTTATTCACCTGTTGCATTTCCTTCATTTACATTTTGAGGGTCTGTGAAATAAACAAATACAAGAATAAAAACATTCCAAATTTTTTATTATTAAAAATTGGTGAAATTTTGGATAATTTAAAATTTATTTTTTACCAGATGAATAAAAAGTGTGGAATTCTACCTTGTTAAAATGGGTTGTTTAAAGATTGTTGAAACATAGAACTAAAAATTACTCAGTGGACCGTTGGGGGGGGGGGGGGGGGGTATATTTTTTTTTTAGGGGTAATTTTAATTTAAATTAAAA